>JBCAUG010442446.1:0-15822 GCA_038406175.1 Haplosyllis leylae
TCGACCCCCCCCCCCCCCAGAACTTGCTATGCCGCGGTCGGTATGCCTCTTGCGTTCACGCAGGAGGACTTTCTTGTTTCTAAAATTGTTTCACAGACATACCAAACGGTAATTGCATTTCTGCTGAAACATATTAGATATTTTATGTGTAAAATCTAATTAGTGAACAATTAAAATTGTCATATTTCACAACTGCTAGCACATTACAGACAGTTATATATCTGTAGAAACGGCACGCAATTAAAACTCTCAGCATAACCGTATGTGGATAGGCCAAATGAAAATACAAGATAATAAAGTCTTTATTTAAACATTCTTTTGAAGATGTGTATCTAGTTATCTTTTAGAAATGTTTAGATATCTAGATCTAACAATAAAAATAACACAAAGAAGGTTAAATATGATTAAAGTAGTTTGAAAACACTGATTATTTTTGCTCGTTTTCGTTTCACTAAGATTCATAAAATCCTCATATCCCGAAATGCCCTCATAATACGAGACCATAATGCGCTCACTTTCCAAAGGCTAATTACTGTTTTAAGGTTCACAGTACACACTTCAAAAATATGGCCTTACTTTCGGATACGCAAATGGGCTTAAAAGTGATCAGCTGCTCTGAAGAGCTTAACTGTTACAGACCAGATGGGAGTCTCACGCTACCTCTGCGGTTATCAATCTCTGGAAATACCAGCAAAAAGTCCAAAAATTAACTTCCATATAAACAAGGTCAACCAACGTCAATTCCATTCTTAGCAGCTGCCCCTGATTAATGATTGCTCTCCACGATGATGACATATTGATAAGTGGCCGTTAGCACCGATTTTGCTGCCAGCCGTACCTCGCAAGGCATGAGGGTTCTTTCTGGAATCTAGCAAGCGGAATATGCCTCTTGAGGTCGTACTCACCTCTTGAGACGCTTGATGCTAAAAATGGCGATAAGTCTATTCAACTCCACATGGCAATCATTAAATTAAGCTTCGAAACTGAAGTCGTATTAATATCATCCCCTATTATTACCACAGTCAATTTCAAATGCATTAACTTCGTAATATTCAAGAGGAAATAAATGAGTTGCTCCGACCAGCAGAGTGCGGAAAATATAATATTACCAGTTCAAGTGGCTCAGATATCAAATCCCAGAAGTTACGGTACCTAACATCATTTTCAGTGATGGAACCTGGGGTGGTCCCCTATACCAGGTAATATCCATTAATTCTGGAAACTGCAATAAAAACCTAGATGTTCGGAATACGAGTTTTATTAATGTTGCCTACTTCAATACCTAGGATCCAAAAAAGTCACACAACACAATGTAATTTGATAAACCATGATAAACCATGTAATTTGATCACTGCAGTGTGTACCACGTGTAATAAAGTATATGAGTGTCAATTCAATGAACTATCATCCACACAGAAACAAATTTGTCAAATACAAAAAAAATTAAAAGTTGAATGTTTCAACAAAAAAGGATTTATTTTTCTCTCTGGAGGAGAGACAAATACAATGCACGGTACGGTTGCGGGTTTTTGCTGTGTTGTATAAAAATCTTACTTTTATTCCGTGTTAGTGTGGGACGGGGGGAGGGTGGTAAATGTATTTCTCAATACATCTGAAGTGTTTCAGTCAGTGAGGGTGGGTTGACTGGTTGAAAGTAAAATCTAGTAAAATCTGAGATTATATCTTTATCTAACCCCAAATGAACACGTCAGATTTGAAACTTTCATGGATGAGACCACATACCATTATGGTAGCTTTTCTAGTCTAGAGGAACATGGAACTGCCAGCGAACAATGTTAGCAATCTTCCCGCTGAAAACTTTTTTGGAAACAACATAATCGCCCCCTTTGCCTTAAAGATTATTTCGGATTAATTCTAATATTGTATTCTGTTTTCAAAACAGCTTTCAAATTGACAAGACACACATCGTCAAACAAAAGCCCACATTCGAATAGAACAGATCGCTTTAAAATGTGAACATGTCAAAACGTAAATACGGTACTTGCCTTTCAATACGGAAAAAACATTCCCTCAAAATCGATGTATAATTTTTTGTATCCGCACCTTTTTTTCTGTCCGTCTTCAATCTGCATACGTTAATCTCAGAGCATTATGTATTGAAACTCGTCGAGAATTACTGTACTTATCCCCTTCAGACTTTTATCTGAAGCTGTGTGCATTACGCAGCTTCTATAGTCAACGTAAACTTTGAAAGTTCCGACAGAACATTGACTTTCAGATATGTGCATGGATAGTCATATCTTTCTGAGGGAGGTTCTTGTTTGTAATAAGTACAAAGATGCTCTTCAGTTTGACAGAAAAGATATAAAGCTTACCCTTTCTTTTGTAATCGAAAGCATCTCTCTTAGTGCTCATTATGGCGTAAAAATGGAATATGTTTACATGGAAAAATCTCAATAGACATCGAATAAATTATATCTTTGGGAAGCAAAATGGAGACTTTTTTGACAGGTTTTATCTTTCCAGATCTATATACATATATATGTTGTCTATCTCTCAGTGTTGTAAAATTTTGCCAGTGTACATTTTTATGTTAATTGCAGCCAGTGAATCTGTCTTCCACGCTCTTTCGAATAACCTTAGAACTGTATGATAGGTAAAACAACGACCTAATCACACCCGGTAACTTCGTATCTTTACTGACAAATCCTCATTTAATACCCTATGGATTACTGACCTTTGAAGAAATTCACAAACATGGAGAATATGTACTGTGTAAAATTCATATTGAATACATTTATTTAGTTTTAACATGATATCACACACAGTATTCCTTATAGTTGTGAATTTCGTCAAAAGTCAGTAAGGCATGGGTCTTGACAATTAGTCAGTAAAGACATGTGGGTTCTAGGTGTGAAAAACTAAAGAATCTACATATCACCCTGTCAAAAATACCGTCAGTTTGGCTAGCCATGGTTGAAATTAGAATAAGGCTGATTGATTAGTATAGATATTTTCAACCCTATTTCATTTCAGATTGTGTCTACAACACAAACTTGTAAACAATGATGTAAACAATTTGCCAAGAGTGTAGTGTCCATGGATATTAGAGCACATTTTAATTTCACGCGATTAGATTTGATAAGTCGAACTGGTTGCATTGTACTTGTCAAGTTAATCCGCTAAAGGGAAACTGTTCTCACTTTTATCTTTAGGAGAACAAAACAAACATGCATATTGCGACAGATAACAATAAAGTAATAATAAAAGCATTTTAACTACACAAGCTAGTTAAAAGCGAACAAATTACGGACGGTTTCTCATAAATAAGCATGGCATTGTTGTTACTGACAAAATTACAGAAAATCCTACATCGCGTGAGACAATGCATCAATTAGCGAAAAGACTTTAGCAAACATATGTGATGTGCTGAGGCGAGAGAATTTTTGTTGACAAGACGAGAGTAGTAACAACAAAAATTCCCGGAGTGCTTTTTTTCCACTAATATTTCACATAAGGAACCAGAAAATGGCATCAACAAAGACCTTTTTTGTGTGAACCAGAACATCCCAAGTAAATTAAACCGTGTGGACGAGGAATGTTTTAGCTGATCATACATATTTAGGTCACAATCTACTTTTATCAGTTTTGATTAAAACAAAAGTAATTTTTAAAATATCACCTTCACCTTGGATAGCATCATAAATTAGATTTCTTTGTTTCTCTTTCTACAAACTAAAAGCTGGCAAATTGAAAATATGTGTTTGAGGATATTGTCCCTTAGTGATATATGTGACAGTGGTCAGTTCCGCTTCGTTTTGTTGCAATGTGACAAACATCTGAAGTCCGCGAAAGTCAATTATGCCCATAAAAGTGAAGCAGACATTTCCAGATTTGGACATTGCCTTGTTATACAAACGCTGGTTTACCTAGATATGAAACAAGGTCGGTTTCTTCTTTGTTTTCGAAATAAATCCTCTCTCTGCAGAATGCAGTAGTTCGTTATAGTTGTTTTGGTAGAATCTTTGTGAAATTAGACAGTAAGCCAGCAACGTGTAAATCATCCAGAATTAATTGGTTCCGGCGATGTAGAATAAAGATATTAATCTAAGACCAAGGAATGATTTCGCGGTGTTTTTTAACATCCTAAAACTTCTGGATCCCTCACCTGGATGTTTTCTATGCTGGTTAAATGGCTCATTTTCTACATTCCACAGACAACCAAACCTTCCACCCAAAATCGCAGATGTAGAAACCATTGCAATCAATATATTTTCTTTTCACAGCAAACAACATGGAATCTCCAATCAAACAAATTCTGTCCCACATTTCATTTTAGTGCTAAGAGTTGACCGTTGATGAAACGTGCAACAAATGGAAACAATCTTTGGGAAATTTAACTCGAAGGTACAGTTTAGTGATTTAATGTGACCACTTGAAGTGAGTAATTTAGAAATTAGCTTTACAAATAGAAAGAAATCAGTTAATGTTTAAACTATGACATTTGTTAGACACAACAATTTCATAAATACGTCAATAGTATTTAGAAGAATTTTTTAAAATGAGATTGACAGATTTTCTTGTGTCAGTTTAATAAAATAAACGGAAAATAAATCCTTATGTCACCCCAATTACTTATGATTAATCCATTGCGCTAAACTTGTCATTTTCATTAGGAAAAATGATAATTTTCTTCTTTAAAACAGTAATGAAGAAACAACGTTTCTGAGCTTTACATGATAAGTTAACTTTATATTATGTTGTTTGGCATAAAATCACTGCAGTTACAGCAAAAAAGTAAGAAATATGCCTTGCATGTTACAAAAATAAATATTCAGCGGTAACACATTCACAAGCAATCTGTGAAAATAAAGTTTTCTGCGGTAATTAAATCAAACACATCAAAGTCTTTCTTTTTGAGCATAAAATGCTGTCTTCCACATTGTTCTTTGTAATTCGTTCTCCGTGTTCACAAAATAGGTGATTTCGTCCTTGTGTAAAACGATGGAGTTTTTCTTTTGGAATACACTTCTTACAATCGGAAAAGAAATGAAAAGCTAATTCAAATTTGGATAAAATTGAAACTGTTAGCTGTAATGGCAATAATTATGTAATAAGTCAATATTGAAATCCTTTGTGATCACATGAAATATTAGAGAGGTTTACAAGATTATTCCGAGAGAAAACGTACACGTTATTTCCTGTACTATCTTAAAACTTTACTGAAGTCCAGTTGAAAACACATTGAAATGTGAAGAAGATTTAGTGCCTATCCAATACGCAATGTTTACATCTGAAAATACATTCTTTTAGGCATTTGTGCAACACCTGTTTGATTAGCATAACACATCTCATGCTGCATTAGGCTCTATCCCTCGATCTGCTCTGTTATTGCTTTTTGTGGACAACAATGTAATCATCACATTTTGTAGTCTCCAAGTTTACTAAAATACTGTAAGATGTGCGAAGTGTGTATCTTTGTTGGTAGTCAGAGAGTAACTCAGAAGTGAATTATAGTGTGTTTATTCTACTCTGGCTCTACTAGTGGTGCGTTCTATATATGGAGTGTCTCAGCCAGCTATATCCTGTGCTGGTCTTACTCTAGGGTGTGGGCAGAGCCTTCCCTGTACGTGCTAAGGCATGTGTCATACCCTGCAATACCAAAAAGGAATGTTTCACTATCTATCATGGTTGATGTGACATGACACTCACACAAGCGGTGTAGCATTTCAGGCTTGCCTGCTCCTTACCTAGACACTATGGGGATTTTCAAAACATATTCAAAAGCAGCTCCAGCCCATCTAGGTCTAACATTTCACCCAGAGTATTAACTTTGATGGAAGAGTAGCTGTCTGGGATAAAATGGCCAAATTAGATCCATGATAAAACATTTACCTGAGCATGACAGACTTCCTTAATTAAGGGCATTATTTCCGTCACAATTGTATTGTAATGGTGGAGTGCGTACTCCAAGTTCACATCATACCACGAATATGCTTCTTTGAACTTATTAAAAGCTTACAATGGTATGAGTTGACCAGGAGGTGCAGGCTTAGCCAGTGGCGAATCCAAGATTTCCCAACATACTATTTGACAAATATTTCCCAAAAACAGCATGAAAATGAAGAGAATTTGTCTCGGGGGGGGGGGGCACGTCCCTCTCGCTCCCTCCTAGATCCGCCACTGGCAGCCTCCCATGCATCTCCCTTCATGCAACGTTTTCACCATTGACGTACAAAGCGTACCCTTGGTCTGTGCATTGTGAATGTGATGCAGAAATAGCGACAGATCTGTTGGAGTAAAAGTCTGTTGTGTTTTGGATATTCTGAAGTTAAAACATTTAACACCCATTTTCATGATCACTACAATTTCAAGTTGATATTTTCATCTATATTGTTATCGCAGACATGTTGATCAATTTAAAAGGAGTGCTTGCAGACTGAAATCGGGCTGAATATGTATTACTTTTGGGCGTTCAATTTGAGACAAGAGGCGAATTAGAATTTTTGATGAAATGCTTAAAATTGCATCGAAGTTTCTCACCAATCATACCAAAGAAAGATTTGAAGTTGTCAGGACAAACCTCTCACTCGAAACTGTTTTGCACAAATAAAAGTAATTGTAATTACTTCTTTTGACTACAGAGAAACGCATCCACAGGAATTCTTCTAAGAGAATTAAAAGAGAAACTGTACCCAAAAAAGTCAAAATGTTGTCGGTTGGTATAACGTACCTTTTTCATACAATAAATAAAGTGTATTGTTAAGCTTTGTCATTGAACTTTACTTACACTTACGACTTCATATAATAGCACTAAGCGATAATAGATCTTAAAAATTGCACAGAATGATAAGCAATATCATCTGTCTGAGAGAGATGAGGTTTGTTTTCGTCCTTCGGTTTCTTTGAGAAACTAGCGACCTGAACGAGGTTTGAGCGTGGTACGGAGTAGATTTCTGATCGATATCTTCATTTGTGCTCGTATAATAGATATCTCGGCCCAAAGGTTACAATAACCTAAAGCTCTGGTGCGTCAGATGTGAAACAGGATTTTACAGCGGATGCCTTTATTACTATTTCATGTTGATTTAGATGTAGATAGTGCATTGTAGTTTTTACGTAATATTTTCGAAAGAGCTTTATTCTCTTGGGAGAAACTATTTTGATCGCAATAAAACTGGAAAAACGGAAAGATGGTTGTTTTTATTTCAAAGCTTTGTGGTTCAAATTGACTTCATCAAGGTATCATCATGTCTTTCACACAGGTTTTCGTTTTCAGTCGCACTTTTACAATTGTCACTTTCATAACATTGAATTCTTACATCTAAGAGAAATGCTTTCGATTTGTAGACTACTGAAGCAAAGACTACAAACTATATACATTTGAGAATGCGCAACGGTCGTTCCGTGACTTGGTGATTTATATACTTACACAAAGATAATAATGTAGAAATTGCTATGTCAGATTTGTTTTGGTTAAAATCCCTTGAGAAAATAACAGGACTGGGTGGTTCAAGTGATAATTTATATGCAAATAAGTCGAGATAGCGTGTCTGAAAACTCATCTAATAACCTTTATTGTTAGTACAGGGCGGTCCTTGCCTTTGTCCTCGGTCTCTTTGAGAAAGTCAGAACTGAATTTTCTCTCAATTCCTAGCACTTAATTGACTGAATCTCTTTGCCAAATAACTTCTCTGTATTTTTCATTGGTTGAGTGTGTTTCCGTCGTTTTATTATACCTGTACAATTCACTTTCTAAATTAAAACATCTGATAATCAACAAGATTGAAATGCGTCTGTGAAAAGCAACGTTTACTGGACAAGAAAACTGGTACAACTAGCAACTTGTTTTTAACGTCCACATTCTCCGCACAATTTTTTTTTTCTGTTTTCAACTAGCTCAAAATCTGCTTTAAGGGTGATCGTGGGAAAAGCCATTTCTGGCACAGGGAAGTTTAACTGTAACTTTCGTTTTCAATTTAAAGTAACATTGACCAAGAAATTGGATTAAAAATGAGCTACATTGATTTTTGTTCGACCGTGTTCTTTTCAATATTTACAGGGCCGGTACTGTCCCCGAATTACTGACCATGTTGTCTTTTCATTTTTTGCTTGTATTAAATAACTATCAAATATATTCATTTCAAATGTAGTTTATATGAAAAACAAATGGTGTCAGGTGGACTACATTTAGAATGAACATTTGTGATAGTTGTTAAAAAATGCAGGACAACATAGTCAGTAATTCAAATTTTTCATCTTTGCCTCCATGATTTTACCAAATTTTCTTCTTCAAATGACATGCATAGAATGAAATAATCATTTGTCCCTCATGCCGAATACATTTGGAATAGATTTAATAGTTGTTTAAATATCAGCAATAATGAAAGGACAATATGGTCAGCAATTCGGGGACGGTATCAGCCCTGAATCACTGACAGTTAAACACATAAAATCGAAAAAAATAAGGCAACTGAAGAAAACTTAACATGGTCAGTGTAAAAATCCATAGCAGTCGAAATTGTTGGGTTTAAAAAATGGGGCAATGACACGTGGCAATCTTCATCTTTAACAAAGAAACAATTATCAGATGTGTCATTTGATATTTAAAAGTCATTAAATCAAACAAAAGTCATTTATAGTTTAAATCATTGCGTTTAAAATGTGCAATGACGTGACATGTGAACGTCAACCAAGAGCCATTGTTATGCTAGATCTATTTCACATGAAACAATTGAACAGATGTGTTGCTTGTCCTAATAAAATTACCACAGCTGTCTGGGTGCTGAAAAGTTTCTTTTCACTAAATACCCTACCAATGCGCAAAGTTGGAGTTAGACAGAAAAGGCTACGAAGGAAGAATTGCAACAGAGCAAAACCAAATGCGAAAGGAGAAAAGCAGAAAGTATTCTCTAAATGTACACTGTACACACTTCTGTGTGGTTCGAAATGCCACTGACTAGGTTCAGTTCCAATTCCTTACAATACGTTAGACAGAAAACAATGGACGGACATGTACTGAAGAGAAGTCAGTAAAATTCACGAAATGTAAGTCGGGGTCAATTAGGCTGTTAATTTTTCCAGCAACTATGGACTAGTATGATCTATCTGTAACAATTCAGGAAGATTTCTTGAATATGAACGTGAATTCCATATAGACCTATTCCAGTTAGAGTTACACAACATATCGTTACTAATTATAAACCTGAGATGTCCAGATGCCCGGATCTCCATGTTTTAAAAACATTTCCTCTTCATTAAAGGTTGGCTGTCCTGAAGGATGCCTAAGCAAACGGATTTAGAAGATTGTTGCCACACACATTCTCCATAAAGGAAATCTATCGTGCCTTACAGGCAACATAATCTTATGACTGAGAGTTTGGTTGTTATGGAAGATTTTTAGGCTTTTTAGAAAATCATGTCCAGACTCTAGTTCCTCCTGGCAAGTCCATTTGCAGACTCAGCCTCAGTATTGGCAATCCAACGTGACAGTTGACAAGTTAATTATGTGAGCGTAAGTGCACTAAAACGCGACAATCTATTCAGGAGATGACAACATAACAAGTTTTAAAACCTCTACGAAATTTGGACCTGGAAAAGAGTAAATAGTGACGGTGATAGGCGATTCATCACATCAATAAAAAGTCATACATTTCAGGGGCGAATCATGGGTTTCTGTAGGAGGTGCCGACCTACCAGAGGGGCGCCAACATACGCTTTTGTCAAATTTGCCAAAAAAAACCTCGTAAACTCAAGAAAATGGTGGTCTCCGCCAGGGGTCCTACATTCCTATCATTTGGTGTTGATGGGCTTTGTAGACTAGGAGGTTCTGACACCCCCATTGATGTATTTACCATTACCATAAAATTAACATTTGCAAATGGCAATCTACAGACCAAATTAACACATTCTGGATATCGATTCCCCCTGGTACTTCTGGAAACTATTTCACTAGATTTTGATGCACGACTACACTAAATGTATCCCATGAAACAGCCACAGGCTCGAAACAAACCCCAAAGAAAGCCCAGATTTTACAGATTTTTCTCGTGGGAAAGCCACTGGACCATAGAGAGTCCCGTATATTAAGGTATTAAATGTAAGTAACACACACTCAGTTCTATATTAGGTCAGATGTGTCAGCCAGTAAGATCCACATCATTAAACGGCAGCCTTTACTTTTGTGCCAGAAATATTTGAATAATATAATCTGCATGCCCCCCATTAATCTAACAATAATTGGGATAAATGAAGATGACGATGTTCCTGTTTATGTGTCTGTGCCAATCAGTAAAAAGTGCTTCCAAGTGCAAAGTTTATTGCCGTTTCCCACACAAGAACCGGATCTGAATATTCTTTGCAAAAACTCGTTTTGTAAGTCTGATCATCTGGCACCCAGCAGACCTACATCATTTGCAGTGTAAAAGAGCATAGCCTTCAAGTTTGAAAGTAATAACACTCGGACATGTGAGGTTGAAATAGACCAAATACTTACTAAATACTTCAGGCATATGCAACTTCAGACCTTATGTAACAGACATGATAAATACTCTTGTGTAAAGTCATAACATGGTCTTCAAATCACTTAACTTTTGTGAATACTGCCGAACACGTTTCACTTGTTAAAAATTTGTGAGGCTTTATCTCCAAGGTAGCTGGGGTTTTTTTTTCTCTGACCAGATGAATTGTTTTTGTGGTTTGAATGAAGAAACATTTTTTTATTGTTTGTATCTTTGCTATCACAATTCTACTAGAAATTTTTTTTTTATCATTACTAGCTTTTTGGGGGGTTGCGAAAATATAAGGTTTAGCAGTGGTAGAGTGTCATCTTATGTTAAATTTACGGTTGGCCCCGATAGAAATGCTTTATTTCCAGACACACCCTTTTTGAATGACCATATATGGTCTTGTGTAGAGCTCTCCAGTCCTTGTTTACCTCTACAATTCACTATGTTCCCGTGTAGGTGAAATGCATTGTAAAGCTAACAATGTAACATTTCCATTTTTCTTCAGCAAAATCTTTTCTGACTGAAACTATAATCTTAGCAATTGACGTTGTTTACGAATTATTTTTAATAGATGCCAACTTTCAATTGTACATGGGAAGTATCTCAGTTTGGACATACCCTTTGAAAAGATACATTTTTTGAGTGTTGGAATTTTAAATGGTTCGGAAAAATGGTGGTAATGGGCGTATCACACTGAAAACTGTAACTGAACTGCAAGTAAAGTATTCTCTTCCTGTAAAGCTGTTAACTTGTCGTTTCTCCCTGAAACATCAGTATTTCATGTCCAGTAGAGAATCAAAGAGCATCATCTTATGTAAACATTTCAGGATGGACCCAATAGAAATGCTTCATTTCCAGACACATCTTTTTGTATGACTATATATGGTCTCATGTGGAGCTCTTCAATCCTTGTTTAGCCCTGCAATTCACTACGCTCCCATGTAGGTGAAATGTATTGTAAAGCTAGTAATGCCTTCTATGCACATACCCTGGTAGGTAGTAAATCAATGTATCTTCACAGAAGGAAATAAAGCATAATTTTTCATTAAAATTGCTGTAGGACCTTTGACATTGATTGTAAAGGCTTAGTAGAGGCACCAATTAACTTGGAAGGTCACTGTGCACATTTTCAGCTGGAATTTTGTGGCAACTGATGTCATGGGCAAGTTACAATGCTCCTTGCCCTCATTTGGAAAATTACACACTTTTTGACAAAATATGAATACTATCTCTCTTTTCTGCCATATCCACTCTATTTTTGGCATGCTGAGCAAAGTAATTAGTCTGCTGATGCTATAATTACACAGTTTGTTGTGATGATCTGGCAATTACTCTGCCATTGGGTTCATTATAACTTTCTGGCCAAAGTTTGATTTAGGACATGCAGAAGTGGTTTGACATCAAAAGAAGTGTAAATGACAAAAAAGTGATGAGTGGGTAAGAATGACTAATAATGGCATTGCTAGTGGCTCAGTATTGTAATTATTTGCACAGTTGGTGTGTTGTTGCAATTACTTATTCAGTTAGTGTGTTGTTGTAATTGACTTAGCTGACGGTTTCTGCTAATTATGCTCATGAAAGGTCTCCATGATATGATTTGGGTGTATCCAAATTGACCACTACTTTTCCAGATCCATGATTCAAAGTGAGAGGCAAAAATTTAAAGTTCAAATGCAAAGAAGAGTTAAATTAAAATGTTAAAATTTCAAATTTATAATGCAAATGGTGGTAAAATTTGAAGTAAAAAATTCAAAAGTCAACATACAAAATGGTTTCTGTTAAGCAGTCAATGGCCTTGGGAGCTCGAATGCACTCGTGGAGTTTCTAACGTCTTGAATTAACGTCCATGTACTATGCATTTCTGGATCCTTGGCAGCTGGTCAGTAGTTTGATTTGAATACAACCCATGAAATTGCTGACCTAAAATAACATGAGTGACTCCAGACGAAACAGTTGCTTTGTTTAAATATAGAATAAATTGATTTAGAAGGCAGCTTTTATTTAACAGATGTGTGCGTAAGTTCTAATTTTTGGACACCAACAAAAAATTTTTTGTTTGTTGTTTCCATGTTTCATTTTTGAAAACAACACAGCATTCCTTGGGTCAACTAGCACCAATTTTCTACAATGTCATTGTACATTGGGAATGTGCACAAAGATAATGTTTTTCATACATAAAAATTGAAAATAAATTTGTGAGCTTAAAAATCTTTTACGAAGTAACCTTGAAGATACTTGTTCTTTCAGAGTGTAATCCGTAGAAACAAATAAATCCATTTAATTTCACTCAATCAGATCTCGCATTGAATTGTTTGCTCTGTAAATCAATGCTTTCAAATTTTGTGCTGAAGCTCCTTTAACACTTCACCATATTACTTTCTAAATTTGATATGGCAACATTAATTAATACCTCACTTGTTTAATCATATCAATTTACATTTGGGTTACAGTTTCCTTCGAGCTATTTTTCATGAAGGGATGAAAAGTTCCCAACTTATCATTTTTGTTAAAATGTTCATTTTGTTTTATATATACAGTTACTGGACAATGTCAATGTTCATTCAGTCATCAGTTTCACTTTAGAAAAGAGACTATTAAGGACTCACAGATCCAAGTCTAATGGAAATCAAAATAACTATATATTGTTTTTCAGGTCATTGCCCTTATACCAAATACATTGCACCAGGTTTGACAGAAAGACATTAGTTAACGTAACAAGAACAGGACAAAGCAAATTGAAGAGTCTGATGGATTGCATTGCAGTCTCATTTTTGTCAGAGTTACTGCAGCGACGATAAAAATATTGCAGATGGAACCCAGGGGACTAGCTCAAAGGAGAGCAAATTTAACATAACCCGATCTTTCTTCTGAGGAAGAAAAAGGAAAAAGTCACGTCTGTAATTGAGACCTGACTAACACTACTCAATATTCAAGGAGTATTTGTATTCAAGAATATCTTTTATTAACACAGAATGCATCAAACCAATGTCTCCCATGGGAGATGAAGCATTTTTGGTGCACTCAAAATGTCGTTTGATTGTAAAATTTACAAGTTTACAATTCCAATCACGCAATAATGATCTCCATGTTGTAGTTTACAGTCACCATGAAATATCTCAAAATATCGTAAATCACCACAACAATGACTTGAAATGAATAAAGTTTAACCCCATGTCTTGTCTCGAAGGAATAGATAGATCCATGTGCTCATCAGTTGATGAACCAAGTAGCTTGTGGGATTTATTAAGTGTCTCACAAATTGATTCTTTCAAAAGTGTGATTTTCTTTTGTCATTACTTTATTTCCTGAATTCATTGACAGTCTTAAACCAAACAATTGCTACTTTCGAGTTTTCCTTTAATTATACAAAGTTAGAGTAGATGACCAGAGGTCTTGGGTTCAATCCCCATTGAGGTTTCTTCTTGCTGAATTCATTTTGCTCTTCATTGCCTTTGTTGGTAACGTTACAAACTTTGCATAATTAGGGAAACTTCGATAACCTAAATAATTCTTACTCATGAAGTCATACAAAGATCATTTGTCTCTAACCTTAATTGTAGATCTCATCACCTTAACATTACTTTCAGTTTCCATCTTCATAACAAGATGGCAATCTCTATTCAAGATACCGTCTCCACCGATAAATATCTTAACATGTGGACACAACATTTATTCATTTTTGACTCAAAAAGTACCAAGTTTCGAATTGCCCCATAGATAAATATTTTTAATTGATGCAGTTTTCCGTTAGTCAATGTTTAACATTGAAATTGGTCATAGAATTCTCTTCGTAGCGAAAAGATCATTTCAACAAAACAATTTCTTGAGTACCTTCTCGTTTCCACCCAAAAGTAATCAGGTTTGTCTTATTTCCATTCCAGTGTTAACTGTTGGCTCCATAAGTTGAATTTAACCAAATATTCGAGTTTTTCCTTAATAATACAAACCTGACATTTCTGGCATTTTTGTACAATATTGACATTGAGGGTTTCAAAATCAGCAAAAAATAAAGTTGCCTTCAATGGGATTCGAACTCACAACATCAACCATCTATGGATTAGAATCCCAATGCCTTACCCACTCAGCTACAGAGACTTGTGTTGAACAGATGTGTTAAATCTTGAAATGATTCCAAGTCCCAAAATGAAATGGAGCATGACACAAAGTTAGAACATTCTGTTCAACACAAGTCTCTGTGGCTGAGTGACTAAGGCATTGGGATTCTAATCCATAGGTGGTTGGTGTTGTGATGTCAATTTTGTACAAAAATGCCAGAAATGTCAGATTTGTGTCATTTAGGAAAAACTCGTTTAGGAAGTATAAGAATTACACACAGGTGACTCGAACTTGCATAAGCCCCAATGATGCCAATACCTCAACATTTAACATTCTTTTCTGGTGACCCTTTTTGCACTTAAGCATTGGATGATGGGAAATTTTGGGGCATGGACACCATTGGGGTGTAGTGACCTTTCTGCACTTAAACATTGAAACCTTGACAACTTTGGTGTGTGGACAACATTGTTGTATGCCGACCTTTTTGCACTTAAATTTTGGGATGTAATGATCTTTTTGCACACAACATTCGTGAGACCACCAATACAGGGTAACTTTTGTGCATAGACGTGTTCAACATTTGAGTGTGATGACTTTTCTGCACTTGAACATTGGTGCACGACCAACATTGGGTTGTGGTGACCTTTTTGCACTTAAACATCAGTGCATGGATCCCCATCTCCAGGAAACCTTAATTGTAACATGTAGTAACTTTCTCAATTTAAAGTTCCTATTTTGCAACATGTAGCCAAAAAAGTGCCAAAATATACTTTTTGGCCCCGAAATACTTGCCCATTGCTGCAATTATGCTACCTAGGTAACTCTACGAGTTATTAATTATTTTCAACTACAGGGAAAAACTACATACCATTGGTATGTAGTGATGTAAATGTGAATAGACATTTTTATTTCTGAGTAGTTAGTAGTTAGATTACAAGAACAGTGGCGGATCCAGGATTTCCTAAGGGGTTATCAACTCCTAAGGGAGTGCCAACCTACTATTTAACTAATTTGTTTCTGAAAATTGCATGAAAATGAAGAAATTTTGGCCCAGAGCACCCTGCAGGAAGTTCAATGAATTCTGCCATTTGCGAGGATATCAGTAAATTCTGCCCCAAAGTAAGTCAATGGGAGGGCTAGTTTTCATGCTCATTTTCAGTGGAATATCCACAAATATCAAAGTCATCTGAAATTTATTCCTAATTTGGCCAATGTAGCTTGGATGCCCAATTAGTTGCCTTTAATTATATACCAATATTGAAAGATGATATTTGCAAGAATCATAGAAATCTTTCAA
>JBCAUG010442557.1:0-15819 GCA_038406175.1 Haplosyllis leylae
GTTTCCACTGATAACATACCACAGTATTTACATGATTACTACGTGCTACGCAACTTTGGGATTCTAGCCGCTTTCACCTGTTTACGTTTTGAAAACATATTTTTAAGTCTTTATGGTTGTCAGAAATCGAAAGCAACGTTACATAAAAACAAAATTGATTATTTTGCTTACTTTTTCCAGAATATGCAAATAGTTAAGTATCTGTGGTCACAAACCTAATAGACCAATTCATGTTCCTCTGGCCATCGCAAGCCAAAGGTGTTCTCGGTTTGCTTGTATCTCCTCAGTTTCGCAATGTTAGATCCTCAACCTGTTACACCAAGTTTTGTTTCTGAAAATTAGTCTCTAACAAAGTTCATATCCGCAGTGTGTGTATGGTCCGTTTTTCCCGGCGAAAAAGGGCAAAAGATCAACTTGAAAAGCATGGATTCTGTTCATTGCACAAATGGTTCAATTGAAATTTTCCGAATTGAATTCTATTGATTCCAGTTGAATTCAGCTAATTTATTGGAAGAATCAACAAAACAGGAAAAAGATGATTCTGGACACCAAGCAAACTCCAGGTCAAAGTTCAACTGTATTTTGAGTTTTTCTGAATTGAATTCTACAGATTGAATTTGGGAGGTTCTAAACGTCCGATGAAGTAACGCAGCGATGCGGGTCTCAGGTGCAGCTGAGACTGATCACTGGTATGGCAGCTGAGCCTCTATGTACCATTGATCTCTCAATGGATCTTAAAATCTGTTCCATTCACAAGTAAGAGCTATCTTCAGTTTGCCAGTTTATTGTCATACTGTACAATCTATGTAATTCTATGTGTGAGACTATGCTCTGGCATTTAAGCCAATTATTAGTAATGGCATCTAAGTCTAATGCTGGACTCTGGCATTTGAGCATCTGCACTACACTGTGCAGGGCTTTAAGTACTGGTTGTACCAGAGTATGATTGGCTGCAATTGGTGACTGCTGCTATTGGATAGACACTTCAAAGGCTCCAAGCTGATGAGTGTGTAGTCGGCAGTGGTACGGGACTTTTGGGACCGCGCAAATTCTACAGAATTAGTAGAACACTATCACAAGTAACTCAAATAAAATTGACTGAAAACAGTATCCCATAGGTTCAGTAGAATTTGTAGAATACTAGTCAGTCATTTGGAAAATTAAAATTACTGAATATAGCATTCTACAAATTTTATAATTTCGGTGAAGTCATTTTTCTTACAAGTATCTTTGTGTGATGCCAGTTGGGGAAGATGATTCATGTTCAAATAAAAATAAGTAGTATTTTGAAACCTGCACATTATTTTTCATTCCATTTTATTTTCTTGTTCTTTTAGCCATTGTTAGAAATGATCAAAATTCCGACATTCCTGGTCTATCAACAGAAACCAGAACAATCGAGGTTTCCTTTTGGGAATTTTTTGTTGAATTCATTTCATTAAATGAGAAACTAGATTATTTTCTACGTTTAAATAAGAATATGTACCACACGTGCAATTGTTTGTACAGGTAATAGATAAATGTTTCACATGTAAAATGGTTGAACATGTAATATAAACGAAGAAGGTTACAGGTAAACTATTTACCAGTATTTTTCATTACACAAGGAACATTTTCCTGCAAATTTCAAAAGGAATTCATCTGACAAACTCAGTAAATTCTAAAACGAGAAACCTCAAACGTGTGGGATCACAAATTCTTTTTGCTAATTACAAGGATTCCCAGTGATGTGAATAGACGGATTTTCATATTAAATGTGACATGTTTAGATCAATTGTGTTAATAGAAGTTGGTTCAATTGACCGCTTCAGCAACTTGTCCAATTTCAGCAATTTGACATAAGCTATCCTATAATGTGAGAAAAAAGAGACCATTAAGCAATGATAATAGTTACCTATTATTGTCAATCTATTGCGTCATTCAGATCTCGACATAAATAAAATTCAAAACACTGAATCAATGAAAATATTTATTAGATCAGTGTGTTCGCTTTTTTACCTGAATTGCTTATTGGTCAGACCGTATATCAGCCAGTTTATACTAGAATTTAGGTGGGCCAAGAGTATAGAATACAGGTGTATCACTAGTGGAATTACATCATTCCTGTCTCCAATCTAAAATACAAAATTATCGCAATGAGGATCATAAGAATTTATTAATGTTTTGAAGAACAAAAATTTCCACAAGCCACTGAAAAAGCCTCAGTACTCACATTCATGGCAGTGTATGGTGTCCAACACACAGCGAAAACAATGAAAATAATACACAATGTTTTAGATAATCTCAGGGAATTTACTCTGTCTTTCTCTTTTCGTTTAGATCCTTTTTGTACCTGTAAAAAGATTTTTACTTGTTAGACTCTACCATTATTTAATTATCCCTTGGCCCTTGCATTAAGAGTCATAATCAGGAGTGTACAGATCTCATATGAGTAAATCGAGTTTTTCACGATAGACAAATCTGTCACAAATGCGTATCGTGAAAAACTGGAATTTTGTGGGAGAAGCTAACTATTGAAACACTATATAATACAAACCGTTTTTCTACTTCTTTTGTAGTGAAAGTAAATTTGACAGTAACAAATTGTTATAACAAACGTTGGTATGGCAACGACTGTTCCCAATAGAATGTAGAAGTAAGGAGAAGGATGTGTTCTGTCCCACAAGCAGCTCAGATTCTTCCTGTCAAATCTAAAAGGCAGAAGCAATATATCAGAAATATCCGGCAAGTTCATTCCGCCAAATGAAAAACGAATAAAACTCTGCAATAATTATTCAGGAATTTTAATTAGTTATCCGAGCAGTTCCCTTGATTTACAGTAATAAAACTTTGGAATACAGTGATGGTGTGTATTAACTGGACAAATGTTTTTGTGTGCCGTACTAAAACCAAACTACTTCCACAGAGATAAGCCAAATTGGGTGATTTTTAGGAATATACTAAATTTCTATGTTACAGATTGGGTGGATGCTAGAAGGAGTGAAGAATTTTACTTTGGTGACTCGTTCACAATTTTGTCATGTGACATAAACAATATTAGATAATATATTTTGTCCAAGTTAGTTCACACAAGGTGAGATTGAGCTCAAGTGAGTTCAAATTGAAATAAACATCGGCAAAACTAAAAATTGGGATGTAAGTTGGATCTAGATTTAGATCTAGGTAGATCTAGATCGTCAGCAAAAGGTACCCTAGATTGAGCTAGATATTTGCACACTATCTGGTGGCTATCTAGATCTAGACATACCTAGATCTAAGTGTAGATCTAGATTAATCTAATGGGCCACCAAAGGTCCCCTCTACCAAATTGGAATTTTTAGGGTTTTTTAAGATCTAGATTAAGATTTTGGAATTGGCAGATATAGACCAATCTAGATGGCTGCCAAAGGTCCTCGTCACCCAAACTTGAATTTCGAATTTTTCTCAGTTTTCTGAGGTTTTGGATGTTTGTTTCAATATGATCTCATGTGGGTTCAATCTCACTTTACCTAAATCAACTTTGTGTAAAATATTATTTTTTATTTTAAGTGGAAAATTTCCTGAATTGTTGGGCAAAAAACCATCTGTAAACTCACAAGGCACATCTAGGAGATGCCAATGATTGGTCTGAGAAATATGTTGTGAAAGCAACGACAATGTCACAGTATTTTGATTAAATACAATCTGTGCTACAGATAATATAAGGTTTCAACCTACTTGAGGTCATTCCAGCCAAAATGACATGGTATGAGAACAACGACTCCACCAATCCACAAACTTATGCACATAAACAGTGTATTGCGGGATGAATACACAACCTGGTAACTCTAGTCACAAAGAATAGAAACAATGTGTATGTAAATATATTGTGCTATTCAGCACCTTTCTCGAATATCTGAATCAGGACATCACCATTTTTACTGTCAAGTAGATTCCAGGACAGCAATCCCTAACATTTTATTTTTTACTGTCAATGAAAGTATGTAAAAAAATCAACCAAGAATATCATTTGATCCAATCAGTAAGTTCTCACATACGTAAAATTTGATTTCCTAAATTCTTGGACCTTTTCAACGTCTTTTTTCGCACATCAATGGACTTTTACAAAGCAAGAATGTTTTCTTTGCACAATGTACGTCAGTCTCATGCTTGCTGGAAAGTGACTTACATCAGTGATCTAATCGTTATTTACGATTTCACCAAAGCGATGCAGACGTGTTTATTGTAATTGTATGATTTCTATCTCTCAAGCTAAGCATTGTTAAAGGGGGGTGGGGTGAAGCCGGTACGACTTTGAAGCATTTCCGCGGACAAAGTTCATTCACCTGTGTGTGAACAAGCGTCACCCTCCTTAATCATTTGATTCAGAAACTTATAACTTATTTTTAGAAATGTTTTCTGTTCAGGAGAACATTACCAGCAATGAATGAAAACGCGAAAAATACAATTGGCGACATCTGATTTTAAAATAATATTGTGATGGATTTATTTTAAATAGACTGTTGAAGTTGTTGGCTTCATGGAAAACTTTTTTTTTTGGTGAAATGACGAATGTCTATTTGAAAGACCTTAGAATTGGTTCATAAGTATGAATCATTCTTTTTAATGTGCAGAAATAATGGCAACAAATTAATCATTTCAGTCTATTTATACCAATAGACTAAGCACCAAGAAGGCTGACCCTTCCTTCATACTGATTTACCAAAGCAAATAACAGCGCCATCAACAGTTAACCCATCACAAATACACAAAGTTCTAAAACTAACTTTTTTCGCTCATTGCTGGTAATGGTAAAAGTAGATATTGACTTCAATTTTGGTAACAATCTGTCTTGTCATTAACTAGACGTGCACACAACCATTGCATGATACTTTAAAAATATGAAAAAAAGCATTCGACGAAGCAAAATTATGTAAATAATTTCCAGGCCGAGAATAATTCTTCACTACAATGTGCTTGAGATGTGAAAACAATTGACCAAAACTGTTCGAAAGTTTGTCAAAAATTCTTCAGTCAGGCACAACAAATTATATGACCTTTTCATATGAAATACATCTGATGAATTCTTAATGTCGTGTTGTTTGTAATTATGGACATAAAATTAGTCACTAAGACAACACAGAGTCACAGGTTCCACTAACCTCAAATGTTGTCTGTAAAACTATATCTGCAGCTGAAGTGAAAAATAAATATCGTGATTAAAATGAGATCAAGATGCTTGCAATGTGAAAATACCGTTTGTACAGGTGTAACTGGTGCAATGACTTTGTTTCAAACTTTCTAGGTATCTCTTCAAGGCCATAACTTCCTTTAGATGTCTTTTGATTTGCCAATATCACATGCGTTTTGAACTTTATTTCATGTCAATTTTCTGTCACACATTCAGTAACATTATCTCGAATGTAATGGGAATGATTTGGTCATATCCCTCCATGCATTTACAATTATTTTAAAAGAATTGAATTTTGTTCACCTAATCTCCCTCAATCAATTAATCACAAGAAAATAGCGCTTGAATTATGAATTATAGGTACATTATCGCCAATAAATGCCAGCTTTAGTTATAGTAACAAGGATTGGAAAAACTGAGGGGATACCGTGTATGTGGGTGCAAAGTATCGATCTTTGCACAGAATTTTCTAAAATATTGCTCATTCTTGAGACGTAGACACTGGCAGGTCATGATGTATTGGTTGTAAGATGCTTAGCCCCACCGTGAGTAAGATGTTTTGAAATGTTTTTAAAAGAGCCTAATGAAAAGTGCCCATTGGAATTAAGGACTTAAGACGTAGAACTGAGACTGGTTGAAGACGAAAGCACCAATCAACGGCGCAAATTTAAATATTTATCTCTCAATCAAACTGTGTTTGGATAAAAACATTTGAAACAAAATCCATACACCTACATCAAATTTATGAGTTTGATTTGTGGACAAAGCAGGTCTACCTAAAACATTATCAATAGTCATTGTTAGTTCAGTATATATTTCTCCTATTGATGGGTGCATGGTGATGGTGAATTTACGATTTATTCACAAAAGGTCTAAACATCAATAAGTTCTTTTTTGGTATCAAGGTGAGTACAAGGAGATTTCCCTTTTGTGTTTGTTTTCATTTTAATAAATTCTCCTGTAATTTAAATATCAAATTTAGAGCATTTTCCTATGGCTACAAAATGACAATGAATGGAATCCGAAGGTACTGTAACGTTCACATTTCAGATTTAATCTTGCCTCAAGAGTGACATAAAACAGGTCTCACGATTATTGTCAATATCACACCTGCTTAGACACAGTCCTGTTTGTATTGTGCGACTGAATCGAGTTTTTCATGATGAGATTAAGTTTTACATTTTAAGCCAGAACTTACATCAGACATGCCCTGATGATTCTAGAAATGATCCAAGTCCAAAAAAATTAAATGGTGCATGAAATAAACTTCAGTTAAAGTTCTGCCAAGCAGCACATATCTGGTTGGCACAATTGGATAAGCATTAGACTTTTGATCGTGAAAACCCCAAATAGTTTGCACACATCTATCTGGGGAAATTCAAAGTGGCTTCCTCCACAATAGCGGAAGGGACAAATCACGGCAACTAATATATTATTCAATATTTTGGTAAAATAGTGAATTAGCAGTATTATTACCAATGTATACAAATAAAAAAATCTTCAAAGGGATGATGAAGAGGCTATTCATCCTTGTGGTTGCATGTTAAAATATTATTGCTCAAAACTACACCAAATAGAAGGGTGAAATAGGCGTGAATTTGACATTCCTTTAGTAACCTTTTAGATTCTTTTCTTTAGCCTTGGGGCTATGATATGCATTGAAGAAGCTCTTAAATTATTTCATGGCCTCTAGAAAGAAAATGAAAGGTAAAAAGATAAAGCTGAGCATGAACGTTCTCAAAACAATGTGAAACCAACACGGTTAAGCAGTACCACAGCTGGACACGCCGGAAAACGGTGACATTTTCTCTTACAAAATCGAAGCAATTTCCATTGCAGTGTGAATCCCTTTGTACCTGTACTGACTGTACTTAACTTCAACATTTTTGATATTTACAGTCAGTTGATACGAAAGTGTATTTAAAATAAGAGAGGTATTTCAACAAATTTCGTGCTGTGCAGATACTGGGGTTTTCCCATAATGGTGCATATTTTCATTCGGAGAATCTGATAAATCATTGAAGCATGAATTAGGATCAATTTTCTGTTAGCTGTGGCACAGTAGTAGAATCTCTGTCTCTCAGGAGATAGTGGCTTCGAGTACAGCCATCCTTTTTTTTTAAATACTATAATTTTTGTAACTGATTTCGTTTCACTGAAAACATTTAGGGAAAACTCGACTGGTTCTTTCAAGCAGTCTAATTCAGCCTAAATTATAACAGTTTTCGACTTTCCCAAAGTCGCAAAAGATTGGCCCTGTAATTCCTGTAATATTAAGTACTCAGGCTTCTTTACCAAAAAAAAAAAAACCAGAATTCAAAGGCAATTTCTTTTGTAATTTTTTTCACACTAGGCTATAAGAGTTCAGTACATTTCTGGAGAACCTAATCATTTCTTATGAACATGGTTCACAGAATTTTCAAAGGCTATCTCTTTTTTGTATTTCACTTCTCTTTTTTAAAATTTATTTTCCAACATAGATCTATTTTAGTCTTCAACAAACTAGGTTATATTGGTTACTAGGCAGCCATATTGGTGGTTACTAGGTACTTTAGTAGTCCAGTAGTTACGGGCCTGTTGTTTCAGAGTGAGCGCAATACTTGGCCGTGTGACCACGGCCAAGAATAGTTTCTCTAAATCCGGAGTTTACATTCCGTTCAAAGACGAACCTGCATCGCTTTATGCTCAGATCGAAAGGACGAAATATTTTAACAAGCTTTCACTGCCCAGCACCATACCGGACAACGAAAGCAATTGTGTCGAAAAACATTAAGAAACCTATCAACCAGTCTCCCATTCCAAACCAGTGCTTTCATCCAACATTTAATAAGTCTCATTCATCTCAGGAAACGTTAAAACTGAGAGGCTAGTTCACAAATACTTCTTGTCCTGTGTGCGTGCAAAATTTGGTTAAAATGATTAAAACGGTGTTGTCTGAAATGTTTCCTGCGATATATCATATTTCTATAGTTTACGTAGTAAAAAAACATTAAATGGCAAAGTCTGAAACGGGATTATTTAACGGATATACTTAATTATTCATTAAATAAATGTCTATCTCAATATTAAATTACAGAAAAGAAATAAATGTCAAAGGAAGATTAAGCTCTTCATGTGACGTACGAAGCCTGAGAGAATAATAAAGGTTTTGTCATTTTAAAGTCAAATGAAAGCAGCCCCTCAACATGGGTCATTTGGGAAAACATACAAAAATTATATCCGACTGAGGATCCTCAAATGTTGCTTGTGAAGCTTCTTGCTTAAAAAGATTTCTGATTTTAAAAGATACATTGTTTTATTATGAATATTGTGCCTGTCATAATAACAAAAAAGCGATCAGAGGTACCCTTTCCTTTGGTTTCAAAAGAACTAAAAAGTGACAGTGTAGAACTTTTTCGAAATACACAAAGATGGCACAATTGGAAATTCTGCCATTTCTGTGCTCCATGAGGTCAATTTTAATGTCAGATATGGTGGTAATCAAAAACCTTCAAACTGTTCATGTGTGACCTCAAAATTGACCTCATTTTCATTGTGTCAAGTTAATTTTTTACCGACCACGTACAAAGTATGAGGGAAGATAATGATTTCACTTACAAGTGTGTGTGATTCTGTCCACAGGGGAGGGAGGGGGGTCGGTCCACCTTGGACCATGACTCTATCCCCACTGGCCAGGGTAGTACCTCCCTGGGACAGGATGACCACCCTACACCAGGATCACCCCTACCCTCAGGACATAGTGATCTGAACAGAATGACCTGCATTCAAGACTCCTATCCCGCAGACAGAGTGATCACACCCCTTCTGAAACAGATTGACCCTAGTCTTCCTGAACAGAGTGACCCTACCCCTAACCCCCCTCCCCAGATAGGATGACCCTACCCCCTCTCTGACAGGGTGACTCTACCCCTTTGTCCCTTCTCCAGACAGGGTGACCCTACCACCCCCAGCTAGGTCTGGTCTAAGATGATAAGGATGGTGGTCATGGCTGGTATTGCCTAGTAATGTTAACAGAAGGCTGTCTTGTTATGAAATGTATCCATATTTTGACTTTCTGACATACACATCTAATGGCAATTCACTCAAATATCTCTTCAACTTAGTAAGTAATTTTTTTGGTGAACATATTCAGTGAATAGCAAATATATTCACTTTAAATGCTTGGAAACTTCATTGAATGAGGCTGGAATGATGAGGGGCTATGCCACTGTCAAAAAGCACCTCTACCACTACATGTCATTTTTGCACATGAACGTGCAGGTTTGATGGCGCATATCACATAGCTAAATTTTTCCCTCACTCCGAATTTTCAAATGCCAATTGCTCAGCAGTTTCACGACAGCACAATTTGAAACTTTGCAAACCATTAGACATTAATATTAACTAAATATATTCAGGAGTAAAATTACCAAATTTCTATATGACTCGAATTGGCCCTGGTTTAAGTGGTGGCAATTGTGAATACTTCGACAATTTTCCTAATTTAAACTCTTCCATTAGCATTTGGAACACATTCCAGACTGAATCAATTAACACTTATCATGAAGAACATTCGGTCAAAAGATGAAAATATTTCCATCAATTTTGACATCACATTTGAAAGTCATCAAAATTGGCCAAAAATATTTTTTGAGGGTTTTTGATGAGCATAATATGTAACATCAGATTGATGTCATTACGTGTGGATCTCATTGTGTCAAGTTTTACAATGAACTTCTTCCCTAGTCCAGCTGGTTAACTTTTTGACTTTTGACATATTTAAATTTGTGAATGAGTTCAGTGAATATATCAGTAAAATATCTATTCACTGAATGAGGCTGAAAAATGCATGGGTGGAGTAAGACTGGATCTAGACAAAGGGCTATGAGTGGTGTAAATAAGTATGTTATATGACTTTAAAAAGGGGCATTGTCAGAGGCTCTCCTCTCCTTACTCACCTGTTTGCCTTTTATAAACTGTCTTCATGGGTAGTTCTATCCCCCATTATCATGTGTATGCATGTGCACAGTGTAAATTCTCTGCTGATGTGGCTTGCTTTTGGTACACATCACTGGGGTAGAGCCTTTATGCATGTACAAATAAAGGTGATAATTGGGGTAGAAGTAACAAGATAGGAATCATATAATGCTGCAGGTGGCAATATTGGAATTTTCACTGATTTGAGATTTCAAACCCTCACCTTTCCTTCATAAGTACAGACATTGAATTCATTTTTTTCAGTAATAGAAAATCTATTTTAAGCAAAAATTTCAGCTCCTTACTTCTCATTCAAGTACCCAAACTGAATCAGGATCACATGTGCATGTTCATCTGCTTAGGTGTTACAGGATTATACATGTGCAATTATTTAAAAAATGCCCTCCAATAGCCCACAGACCTCTTAATTACCATAAATCAGCAACAGTTATCATAGAAACTAACCAGTAAAATTTGGGAAGGATTGATGCAGAAGTAAGGAAGATACATGCACATGTACATATTTATGTGCCACTTCTAGAGCTACTAGATATCAAACAGATATAGGTGTCATCACTTGTGATACTGGACAAAATAATTTGAATAAATTAATCCAGCACACCATCACTACTTTTGCCTGAAAAATTCCTAGAAATTTGCTCCTGGCAGTAACTGGATAAATATATTTTTATTTTCACATTGGATCCACTTAGACCATATTCAGTTTGACCTCTCATGTTACTTTTGATTGTCCAATGTATTTGTGACACTTTCAAATTGGTCCTATAAGTGACAACTTTTGAGTTTGATAATCAATTTAGCAGAGAACCATCAATCACAGAAATTCTTGAAATATGTCCTTATGTAACGTGTCTGTTACAAATTACCAATTCACATTGAACCCTTTTCGTTAATTCTTTCTGCGGTAAATGAACGCTATATCCACCAATCTCCAAATTTGAAAATTATCCAAACAGTTACAGCTTCCACAGCAGTTCAAAAATTTGCTCTGTGAGAGACCATATATTGACACCTTTGTGTTACTTTATGGCTCAAAATTCCAGATATCTTTGCTTTTAAAAAATTCAAATTTTTTGACATTTTAAAAATCAGCACTTGATGGTCCAGCAAGCAGCCCAGTAGTCACGCATTCAAAAATCCAAAAGAGGTCATATAGAGCACCTAAGACTACACCTTTGGACTGATTCTTGGTCAAAAAAGTTGTTGTAGCAGTGTTGCTAAATGATTGACTGATATGATACTAGAGCTGATGCCAATAATTTTATGCCAATATTAACATTTTAAACTAATTACTAAAAGACTCGAGTCGATGAATCAATTTGGTATTTTAATTAACCCTACATTAAAGTCTCTCCACTGATTAGATACATGTAAGAGACCCAAAAGAGTAAAGATTGACAAAATTTCAAATATTCTAACCAGGAATGTTCGTCACCATTTTAGAATTAAGTCTTTTTTACATTCAAGAATTCAAGCATTGTTGCGGGTTTCTTTCTCCATTTCCACTGGAATACATCCATGGAAATTTTAAGGTTTGAAGACAGACTTTAGCGAATAAATGATGGAAAGTGTTAAATGAAGCTAAATTTTGAGTTTATTTCTCACCAGACATGAGCATGTTTCATTAGTATTCCCTACACACCGATATTGACACCTTTTCCCTTTCTTTACTGAACAAGTTCTATCACTTCTCAACCAATTTCATTAATGGATGCAAAAGTAATGTATTGCATTTCACTGATATGTGATTTTACAGTATTCTATTTACTGTCTTGAACGAATATGATGTCCACCTTCCACCTTTCTTCTTAAAGGCTGATCTTCAACTAAATATATTTACAGATATTTAGTTACTTCAATTCGAAGATTTACAAACAATGTAAACAAATACTGGCATTATAGACACGAGATTAATCCGCAAGCAAATTAATAGGAAATGGTTCCGTAATTTGCACGGCACTTGAAAACCTTTAGACTGGGGTGTGGTAACCGTGGACATAACCTTCCATGTCAGTTTCAATAGATGCTTGATGACTGAAGAACTGTGATCATAAGACCAAAAAAGCTCTTACATGCTATAACGAACAGAACAGCCTGATACGTAGTCATGACAAAGATCACAAAAAGCCAATGCAGTTGCAGACAATGTGGTCTAAGATACACGATACTATATTGTTTCTTGACCTAAACGAAAAATGCGTGAATGGTGGATGATTATGAGCCAGTTTTAGAAAGAAACAGCACTTCATGGTAGTTTTCTTTTCTTAAAATGACCACGAAAAATAAAGAACTTTCAGCACTAGTTTTCCAAATGTTATCTTGATATTTTAACTGTTAGTCTAGAATATCAAGTCGAACATAATATAGTTTACCTGAAAGTTCATGATATTAGCTTGATGGCCATCTACTTTGATTAAACATGATTTTAAATGCTGCAAAGCAGAAGACGCAGACGCAGTTCCAAATACACTAAAGGAAATTAATACATGAACACGAAGAGCAGAATAAAATAAAGACAAAATAAAAGTAACTACATTTCAAGGAAGCACTTGTGGAAGGTGTGGCTACAAGTTACACACT
Organism: Haplosyllis leylae; assembly: GCA_038406175.1. NCBI lineage: Eukaryota > Metazoa > Annelida > Polychaeta > Phyllodocida > Syllidae > Haplosyllis > Haplosyllis leylae. The sequence goes on from JBCAUG010442557.1 coordinate 12,707, forward strand.
TGACGTCAAAAAAAAGAAAAGAAAAAGGAATATCAACTGACAGACAATAGAAATGAATCCAGGTGTGAGTTTTATAATGTGACGACTAATTTGCATACACTATTATTAGCCAATAAGAAATACAGTTTGCTGTCCCATCTATTTTTCGTAACACCGATTATCTGGGAGTTGGTGTTTCAAAATTTACTACCAAGAATTCTTACCTAATATTTGAAGCTCGATATTGCAGAAAAAACTTTACCTACAGAAGAAAACCTTCAAGCAAACATTGAAACAAACTAAAACTTGTCATCGTAATGTTTAATATGTTAGAGTGAGAAAGACCGTTGTGCATACGTGTTTTCTTCTGTTAAACTAACTTCCCGATGAGAACAACACATATTTCTTTTACTTCAAAACGATAAAAGGAAACAATTCACTATTTTTATTCTTTAAGATAATAAATGTCATTACATATTTAAAGTGGCACATGACAAGTTACCATATTTTAAGTGGCACATGACAAGGTGTCTGATAAAAAAAGATTCTAAAGGGTGTGGCCATTTTGGTGCAATCTCGAATTTCCACGAAGGATGGAATTGAAGACACGGGTTTGATAGCTTACTGAGGAAGCTGGCACCTTTTCCACAATTTCTGTGTCTTCTAATTCCCAAAAACACCTTCAAGACTGAAATAATGGTTGCAGAATATTGAGCTTAGAGGACATATTGCAGCTTAAAAGACTGCGGTTAATTCTGCTCTTGGTGCACAAATTAGCGCTAATGACAGTGAACTGGCACGATATGTTTGCACATCAGTGCTCAATGAAAGAAACAGATCCCCGGAGTAATTGCGATCAGAGGACTGCACTTATTTGGTGAGAAGACTTCAGTCTATCAATTAGAAATCATCGGAAAATGAAACATTGTAAGAAGTCCACGAGTTTTTGAACGGAAGAAACCTTAACAAGTTGTGTGAAACTATACTGTAAAATACCACAGCTATTACCACATAACACGCAAAGATCACACACAAATAATTACCAGAGAGTGGTAAAAAAATAAGATCAAAACCAATGAGTACCGCTTTATATTTACCTTTATTGCAGCCTTTACCACGAAATGACGTTCATTTACCCATCGCGCAGAAATCTCGCCATGCACTATGTGGCAACATTTTGCGGCTTTTCCAGGAAGTCTGCAATGATAAGGAGAAGAAGTCAGTTTCTTGATGTATTTTGTGTGTTCATTTTCTTCAAACACATCAGCCTTATTTTGATTACCTTCCAAATCAAATTACCTTAAATCACAGTCCCTATTTTGATTAGGTTGGTGGAAAACAGCCCACCAAATATGATCATATTTATCGGCGCAGATGTCTAGACCAAAGTTCCAAAAGTGCTATTAATCTCCATTATGATTGTACATTGGACACTGAGTGGAAAGTTCTCATCACTTACACCCAAATGCGCGTCGCATCCCTGCGTGGGGGTGCTACGTTCGTACTCAGACATTATGTTAAACAAAGAGCTGGCACTGAAATTAAACTACTCGTACTTTCCTATAATAAATATGCTGTGTGAGTACGAGAGGAGATCTTTTAAGCTAGAAACAAAGTACAAATTTTGCACCGGTGCAACGCAACGAATTCATGTTTCAAAAGGCATTTCTGGTACAGACTACTTAGATTCCGTTGAGTTGGCTTTATTTTGGTCTACTTAATGTTTTAAAGAAACACTGCCTAGCTGCGAGGATGCAAACACTTCTGGAAACTACAGTGAAGGTTTGTTGAATATGTGTAAACATTTGAGATATTGCCATAGATTTACAATTGTTAAGTTGATTCAATATTCACAGAAATTCCTATGTGGAACATCTGTTGTTTAGTTGTCATTCTAAATGTCATGAAGAAGTAGCTTCAAACTCCATTGTGAAGGTTTCAATTGTTTGATGCATGCTCACCAAGAAGAAGCAATAGGAATAGTCTGGGTGCCTATTTCACAGAACTCATAGACGAATTTTGTTATGACAATAAGTATCAAAACCGGTCTCCAAGAACATAACAGGTAAATCTGTTTGATGATTAATTTCAAAACATCAAAGAAAGAAACCCTAAGTATTCACAAGCGTTCCCCACAAGTTTAAACTGGGGGAGAATTTGATTTTTAAAACCTAAGAATTTTACATTGCATAAAAATACGCAGAAACCAAAGGGTCGCTGGTGAGTTTCTCTGAACATCAAGCAGAATATCAGTGCTTTACCGGTCTCCACTTGCCAGGTAAAGAGAAAAAAAGAGTTCTCACGTGTATATTTACTTACAACACTGCCCTTTCCCACTGAGAACCATTTTTAACATTGAGTCAATTGACTAGAGATTCCTGGGTGCTTTGAAGCTTAGATCTAATATGAAACAATGAGACTCACAGGATTCCAGAGAGCTGCTGCCTCTGTTTCTGTCTCTACGTATTTTTCGATACTATTGTCACACATACAGAAATAATTCCAACCGCATTTTACCCCGTATGAACACCTAAATGGTCAATGCATTACTTCAGGTAGTGATGCCTACGAAATATATACTTCAAGCGTTAAAAATATTCAAAAATACTATACCCAAATCGTTGTCTTCAGGGGGGATCAGCACGGCGGAACGCATATCAACGAAAAATCACATGTGAAGTTGATTACCATTAGCTCTAATGGGCCATAGGAGAGGAGGAAAAGGTCTGATTTAAATCTGTCAATATCCATGTGATGGAAAGGCATCACTAAAACTTTTCTAATGCATTTTGTTCCCATGAACTAAATCATTCATGTGATGCATTTATTTTTTGATTTTATTCATTTATAGTGAAGGTGTGAGTATTTCTTTTTTAAGTTTATTTTTTTACTGTATTTTTTTGTTCCTTTTAAGTTTTCGTTGTTATGTTTTTCCTAATAATTTAGTTTTTAAAATATGCCTATACGGTAACCACTTCATGTATTATTTTTTCAGATATTTACATTTTTAAAATTCTGTTTAGTTTTTTCAAAACTTTTGAAAAGATGTCATGGAATGACAAGGCACCACCCCCTGACCCAGGGAAAAAGTAGTAAGCACCTCTGAAAGGCTGCCCGCTGGTCAGCAGTAGAAC
>JBCAUG010442668.1:0-15819 GCA_038406175.1 Haplosyllis leylae
GAGGCAAACCAAGATGGTGGATCTATATTCATCACTGATAGAAGTTCATTAACTGCAGAAAACTCAGTATTTACTAAGAGTTCATGTGGAAGAGATGGAGGGGCTATTAAGGTTGAATCATCTTCTTCTATAAATATGACCTCTCTGCTCTTTGCTAACAACAAGGCAAATCAAGATGGTGGATCCATATGCATTACAGATAGAAGTTTCTTAGCTGCACAGAAATCAACATTAATTGACAGTTCATCTGAAAGAGAAGGAGGGGCTATTAAGATTGAATTTAATAGTCTCACAGTTATGTTTTCAAATCAGTTTGTTAACAACACAGCTGGATCAGGAGGTGGAGCCATCATGGTACTTGATGGAAGTGAGTTATATGGCACTAGAAGCATATTCATCCAGAATAGAGCACTTGGATCTGGTGAGTAATTAAGTAAACTATTTGTAAATAGTTCAGTCTTGTTACATCCAAGAAAGTGATGAGAAGACAAACACAGAGAACATGTCTGGATTACCTACATTTGTATCAGCATTGCTGTGAACATCCTTCATAATTTTCATAATTTTTTTCAGGTGGAGCCATTGCAATTACTCATTACAGTAGTTTAACACTTTCTGGATCAAACTTTACCAACAATACAGCTGATGAATGGATGGCAACAATCTACACAGATATCAGGAAATGTGGTCCAAGTAAATAATAATACTAATAATAATATGTTAAATTTGAGGAAATACACTTCTAATAGTAAATATAAATTTCATTGAATCCCTATCCATCTTTCAGTGAGAAATTGTGAAGATTTATTTTATATAGTAGTAATGACAATGAATCTATAATTGTAGATATAGAACTGAGCCAAGATGGTGGTGCAGTGTATGTACATACACATAGCTCAGCTAATATCACTGATTGTATGTTCAGTGGTAATAAAGCTGCAGATGATGGTGGGGCAATCTATATTGAAACTGGGATAGGAATCATGATATCTTTTTCCAACTTCATCAAAAATGTAGCAGATGATAGTGGTGTATCTATTGTGATTGAGGCCAGTAATGCATCAATTGTCTCATGTGTGTTTCAGTCAGAATTAGTATTTGGCTTTGGTGGTTCATTGTGTGTCCTTGATAGTAGTTATGTAACTGTGACTAATAGTCAATTTTCCAACTGTGAAGCACATACCGGAGGGTCAATATCAGTAATCTATCACAGTATGCTGGATATTAAAGATTCTGATATTCTGAACTCTTTGTCAACTGAAGGTGCAGGTGCTTTGTATGTAGGCTCCAAGAGTGCTTTAAAAGCAACCAATATTTCTGTTCAAAGTAGCAAGTCTAAGTTTGGTGGTGGGATATACTGCACAGAGGAAGGTTACATCACAGCACATGGCAGCAAATTTACTTTCAATACAGCATCTGCCACTCATGGAGGGGCACTCTACGTAGATAACTGTGTGGTCCTTCTGACAAATACCATATTTTATGATAACATAGCTCAAGATAGGGGTGGTGGCATTTATGCAGATTCTACATCAATTGAATTAGAAAACACAAGAGGAATAAGGAACACAGCTGCTACAAGCCTTGGAGGCATCATATTTCTTATATTTTCAACCCTTTTCTCCAAAAACTTAGAAATGAGTAATAATTCTGATCATTATGGCAGCAGCATTGCAATGATTAAAAAATCAAAAGTGACATTAGACATTGTCAAACTTTATATTACTCCCAATGTTAACCATTGCTTAATTATTGTAAATGGTTCTAGTAAGTTGGTTTTGCAATACCATGATAGTGATGGCAGTAAAGTACCCAGAGATGCATCACATGATGCTTTTAACAAATCCATAATAAGATCTGATGTCTGTGAAGATAGCAGCAGCAGAATCCAAGGTAAAATTTTACCAATTTGAACTTAATTATACAAATACCAAAGCATCAGAAATCAGGAAAAATCATTTAACAGTTTCTACTATTTCCATCCATTTCAGAAATATTTCCTGACTCATGTTCAACAATTTGCAAGCAATGTTTCCAACACCTTCGGAGTAATGTACATATAGCAGATTGCTCAGACTCAAGTATCACTGACATTACATTATCCCTACCACATTATGTTGGTTGGTTGAATTTGTCATGGAATCATATTCAAAATATTTCAGATCATTTTATAAGTCAATATGAAAACATCACTTTGCTAGACATTTCTCAGAACCATCTGACATTTGTTTCAAGCTCAATGCACAAAATGATTTTATTGACTCATCTGAATATATCCCACAATAATTTAACATTTATTCCACACTCAATAAATTATATGATTTTATTGACTCATTTGGATATATCATATAACTATTTGACATCTTTTTCATTCTTGAAAAAAGATACGGGTTCACTGACTTACTTGGATGTATCCTACAATCAATTGTCATCCCTTTCAAACTCAATAATGTGTAGAAGATCATTGATGCACTTGGATATATCCCACAACAACTTAACATCACTTTCACCTTGTTTCAAACATATGAACTCTCTGACTGTTTTGGCCATATCACACAATAGGATGACATCCCTTCCAAGATTTCTTCAGAATTTAGATTCACTGGAAGAGATAAGAATCTCATACAATCAATTTGAGTGGAAGTGTGAACTTATATGGTTAGAATACTGGATATCAAGAAACCCAGAAAAGAAAGAAAGATTGAAATTTATACCAGATTATAGTGATGCCACTTGTAGGATGGAGTCTGGAAAATTAATTCTAATACACCAGATGAGTGAAAAGGCAATGGGATGTGAAAAGAGGAAACAATATTACATGTCACTGGCAGAAATCATCACAAGTATGATATTTTCTTATGTTACTTACTGAGTATGTAAAAGTTTTCTTTCTTCAAAAGATTACCATTTAACATGGCTCATCAACTATATAAAAAAATAAAAAAATATATATAAAAATAAATGTACAGCTTGTTTTACTGCCATTTTAATATAAAATATATGTTTTTATAACTTAGCAAATTTCTGTTCCCCAAGAACACACCTCAGTAGAAATCCATGCCCTCTTTATTCTTATCACTGTCCAGATGACCACATGCATTTAAAACAACAATCAAAGGTCCTCCATAGGCACTATTTATCTATTTACCAGAGTCCATAATAAGAATGTCCTTTTTCTTTGTTGCAAGGGCATTCAGGTGGATATCCTTTGAACAATACGGACTCACTCTCCACACCACTAAACCTCTATCAAAGGAGGGAACTAATCATAATGTTCGATCAAAAATGTTTGTTACTTGATGTATCAATTTGTTTGTCACAGCAGCCTGTCAAGCCGAAAAAGCACTGTCAAATTTGGTCATTTTTAAACCGCAAATGTAAAAAAATGCAAAAAAAATTTATGATGCATGATTTAATTCAATGTCCATTCCACAAATTCAAAAGTTATTATATGATCTGGATTAGAACCAAATTTCTGAAACACTTGGTTTGCATTCAATATTTCAGATTGTGTGTTGCTGGTAATACTCTTGATAATTCTTACTTTTGCTCTTAGAAACAAAATAAAGTTTCACCTTTATGTGAGATATGGAATCAGGTTTGACGAGAATGTTGACAAAGGAGTAAAACCTAATGAGATGGATTATGATGTCTTTATTCATCATCAGTAAGTTTAGAATTATATATTTCATACAAGCTCTTTTATGTTATTTTTGTGTACCTATTTGGTGTAAGTATCCTACAGAAAAACACAAAATCAAAAGTAAATCAAATTTTGAAGATTTGATGAATTATTTAGATCAGGCACTTAATCATATGAACCAATACTACTTTCAGAAAATTAAATGCTATTCATATTTAGATGTCCATGTAAATTTACCCTTCTCTTCTTCTCAATTGTTATAATTGTTTCCCAGTTATGATAGCAATAGTTTATCCAAGGATTTCTATTGCAGCATGCTATTGTATGCTGCTTGATTCAGTAGTCCACAGACTATTTCACAGAGTATTTCATGAGAAAAATCACTTTAATTCATGTTGTTGTGCATTCATTAAATTACAAAAAGTTTTATTCTTTGTGCCACATTTGGGAGCTTAAGAATATTAATTTCAAATTAATACCAAAAATATGGAAATAGATTATGAATGAGCTTTTTGGTGAGCCCAAAATTTATTGATTTCACAATATAAGCATGAGTTCTTGTAAGGACAATAAGCCACTTATTTAAAACTAGAATGTGACTCATTTAACTATATTATTTATGTAACAGTGAATTTGATTTGGCATGGGTAAAGCTACAACTGTTAAGGTTCCTGGAAAGGCATGGCTACTCCTGTTGCTTAGAAGAAAAAGACTTTGCTCCTACTGAGAGCACCCAGAGAAATATAAGCCTGGCTTTGGAACACAGCAGGAGGATGATTGTAGTTGTCACAAGGTAAAGCACCTTTAGGAGACTAGTTATTTCATTAATGTGATTGACCTTGGGTAATGTAGCTGAGTTAGAGTTCAACATAAATTTTCTTTGCAACAATTAATGGCAAATACAGTAATTTTGCTGAGAACAAGCATGAAGAGAGATATGCACATGGATACAAAATATTTTAGATTTTAGCACTCACTAGTACATTAGCATACAGTTAATACATAAAAAACATAAACACATGCACACACAGATTCTCATTTTCTATTACATTTGAAGTCTTTCCCTGATCTAATAATGTAAGATTATATTATGTATACTAAACATTGCTAATGATTTCATATGTATAATCATATTTCCTCTTGTCAACTATGATATGTCTAAAATCTATCAAACCTAAAATCTTTGTATTCTTACTAATTACCAAAGGTTTTGATAAAAATAATATTCTGAAAAATTCATTTTGCAGAGAATACCTGAATTCAGATTGGGGTGTGGAAGCATTTCTACAAGGACACACTGAGAGCAAGGAGAAACATCGAAATTTTGATTTCCTAATTCCACTGGTCCTTGAAGATGTACTGCCCATGAACCTTCCAGGGGTGGTACAAGCATGCCTTAAAGCAAAGCTGTACATAGATGCAAGGAAGCTAGAGAAAACAGATGAGTTTGAGATGTTCCAAAAAAGACTTCTATTTGCAATGCCCAAAGTTCCCCTGAATAAACTTCCAAGAGTTCAAAACAATGGTCTGAGATTGAAAGAAAATATATTCAATCTACCACCACTGTATCAGAGAGTATATAAGTATGAGAAATGGAACAAGGTTCACAAAGCTGAAAAAAGAGCTGCAGAGATAGGTCCTAATGCTGCAGATCAAGAAGGTAAACCTGTAGTGAAAAGGGCAAACATTGAAATTGACCCAGAAGATCCAGATTACAATGACATAACTAATGATCAGGTGAACATCTTCATGGATGATAGTCCTGATGATGGTGGTGATATTCAAGATGATAATAATGGCTCTGATGATGATCATTCAAGTGATGATGATTCTGACCATTTTCTTCAGAACAACCAAATGAAAGTGCAAATTGAAGTACATTAAATTTTTATGTAAATTATTAGAAGAGTTTCTAGACATTGGTTGAGAGCAAAAGAACAAAAGAGTTTAGTGACTAAAAGTATGTGAAAAAGAATTTATAGTTTCTGTATTTTTGATGTAAAATGTTATAAATGTTTTTTAAGGGTAAATAGTTATATTGCTCATATTAATTTTATATAAACAAAGCTTTTTAATAGTTTGCATGTTTATAAAATGAATATAACATTACCACTAATTACATATTCTGTTCAATTGGTAAACCAAATATACCTAATGTACTTGTTAAGATGTACATGAGAAATTTAATTTGCCATAATCATTACATTTATCCATGTCCAGAAAGAAGAGTATTCACTAATTATATAATATGTTTAAAGTTATGTACAGTGAGAAAATATAAAATGTATTAATGTTTATTGCCAATCAATGGTAGTGTTTAGTCTTTATTAATAGGTCACAATGGAAACAATGATGAATAAAATAATCAGAATTTATTCCCCACAGTTTAGTCATAATTCATTCAATAATAAGATAAGTTTGGATAATAGCAACTAATAAAATTACAACTAAAAAGATACATTTTAAAAGCACCAAATTACACAATATAATACCATTACAAAAGTGGTGAACAGAAAATGCAAGAATATCAAGAATAGTACTTATCATCTAAGCAGTCCAAAACCACATGACTGAATTTCATTTTTTGATGCTACACTACAGTATCTCTTTGTTATTAAACTCGGGATAACACATTGGCCCAGTTTGAGAGTCTACAATGCAATATAATCCAAGACAAGTAATGATTGACAAGATAATAATATTTGTGTGATATCAAACTTAGGATAACTTATTCCAAGTTCTTTATTGTCACTGGTGTTTGAACTGCAAAAGATTATGTGACTATAAACAGCAACTTTAGTATTACAGGTAAGCTTGAAATTGAACTATGATGTTTTATTACAAAATCATTTGATTAAATCATATTCATTCTGTCTATGTATTATATGTTTATTTAGATTTAGTCAACTACTACATAAAATAATTGTCTTTTAAAACCTGAGATGAATTGTACATTTTGAAGGAACAACAACAGATGTGCTTTTGAAGTGAGTACATAATAAGTAAGTCACAAATTAAAATATAAAAAATCACAAAAATCAAAAATAATTTTTTGAAAGAACAAACTAAAATAGCTTACTATTGTGATATTTTCAAACACTATAAATAGTCGGGTTTAAACAAGATTCTACATATATTTCCTGTTTTATTATTCATTCTAAAGGAGTTTTAACATAGAATTTTTTAATATTTATTGGTGGTGGAAGAGACCAGGAGCAGATTACAAATAGAATAAAGTTCTCAATTCTTGCATATTCATTAATTATGAAGGAATTATATAGATTAGGAACTTTATGAAAGATGTTACATTTTATGTTATGTGTATTCATTATCTTATAAAAACATGGAAACATGTTGAAAAACCTTCAATTCATCCTGCATCATACAAGGAAGAATGTAATTAATTGTAGTTGTGGTTTGCTGGAGATCAAAATCAAAAAAGGTAAATAAATCACCTGTTATCATTTACAACGACCAAAAGTATTTGTTGATTTGATGCAAAAAGTTATAACTTAAAGAAAATAGATGTTTATAATACTAACATAGACTTTTAAATGAAAATGAAAACACATCTAGATCCAAACTTATTAATTGTTGCAATGCAAAACTATTTTTGCACATTTAAAATTATTCAAACTGACCTTAACTCAAATATCTATGATGTAGGAAAATAATAAATGCTTGCATTATGCTTATTTTTGCTCTTTCAAATGTATTCAAGTGGTCCTTGCACTGGTGGGTGTCAGGTAGTCTGTGGTCTGGGGGTTGGATCAGGTGGTCCCTGGACTGGTGGGTGTCAGGTAGTCTGTGGTCTGGGAATTGGGTTGAGGTGGTCCCTGGGCTGGTGAGTGTCAGGTAGTCTGTAGTCTGGGGGTTGGGTTACATGATCCTTGGACTGGTGGGTGTCAGGTAGTCTCTAGTCTGGGGGTCAGGTCAGGTGGTCCTTGGACTGGTGGGTGTCAGGTAATCTATGGTCTGGGGATTGGGTTAAGGTTGTCCCTGGACTGATGGGTGTCAGGTAGTCTGTGTTTGGCAGATTGGGTCAGGTAATCCCTGGACTGGTAGGTGTCAGGTAGTCTGTGGTCTGGGGGTTGGGTCATGTGGTCCCTAGACTGGTGGGTGTAAGAAAGTCTGTGGTCTGGGGGTTAGGTCATGTGGTTCCTAGACTGGTGGGTTGAGATAGTCTGTGGCCAGGGGGTTGGGTCAGGTAATTCCTGGACCAGTGGGTGTCAGGTAGTCTGTAGTCTGGGGGTTGGGACAGGTAATTCCTAGACTAGTGGGTGTCAGGTAGTCTGTGGTCTGGGGGTGGGGCAGGTGCTCCTTGGACTGGTGGGTGTAAGGTAGTCTGTGGTCTGGGGGTTGGGTCAGGTGGTCCTTGGACAGGTAGGTGTCAGGTAGTCTGTGGTCTGGGGATGGGGCTCAGGTAGTCCCTGGACCAGTGGGTGTCAGGTAGTCTGTGGTCTGGGGGTTGGATCAGATGATCCCTGGACTGGTGAGTGTCAGGTAGTCTGTGGTCTGGGGGTCAGGTGAGGTGGTCCTTGGACTAGTGGGTGTCATGTAGTCTGTGGCCTTTGATCAGTTGATAGATAGGAATAACTATTTATTAAGAACATATTATGTGGGTGTGAGGGGGGATAATAACACAAACCTACAAGGCCTGCTTGTTGGTATGCACAAAAAATTGCCAAGAGCTTTGATCAGTTGATAGATAACAATAATTATGTGGTGAACACTAATATTGTGTGGGTGTGTGGAGGGATAACGGCACTTCAAACTGCTCTAGTTAATATGCACAAAACACACCAAGAGCTTTAATCAACTGATAGCAATAATTATTTGGTGAACACAAATATTGTGTGGGTGTGTGGAGGGATAATAGCACAAGCTGACAAGCTGTGCAAATTTGTATGCACAAAATTTTGAAAGCAGACTTGATCAGCTGATAGATAGCATTAACTATTTGGTGAACACAAATATTCTGTTGGTGTGTGGAGGGATAATGGCACTAGCCTACAAACTGTGCAAGTTGGTATGTACAAAAATAGCAAGAATTTGATCAGCTGATAGCAATAATTATTTGGTGAAGACAAATATTGTGTGTGTGTTGAACGATAATGGCACTAGCCTACAAACTGTGCTAGTTGGTATGTACAAAAAATAGCAAGAACTTTGATCAGTTGATAGCAATAATTATTTGGTGAACACAAATATTGTGTGGGTTTGTGGAGGGGTAATGGCACAAGCCTACAAACTGTGCTAGTTGGTATGTACAAAAAAAAGCAAGAACTTTTATCAGTTGGTAGCAATAATTATTTGGTGAACACAAATATTGTGTGGGTGTGTGGACGGATAATGGCACCAGCCTACAAACAGAGCTAGTTGGTATGTACAAAAAATAGCAAGAACTTTGATCAGTTGATAGCAATAATTATTTGGTGAACACAAACATTGTGTGGGTGTGTGGAGGGATAATGGCACAAACCTACAAACTGTGCTAGTTGGTATGTACAAAAAATAGCAAGAACTTTGATCATTTGGTAGCAATAATTATTTGCTGAACACAAATATTGTGTGGGTGTGTGGACGGATAATGGTACATGTCTACAAACTGTGCTAGTCGGTATGCCTAAAAACATACCAAGAGCTTTAACCAGCTGATAGCAATAATTATTTGGTGAACAGAAATATTGTGTGGGTGTGTGGAAGGATAATGGCACAAGCCTACAAACTGTGCTAGTTGGTATGTACAAGAAATAGCAAGAACTTGGATCAGCTGATAGCAATAATTATTTGTTGAACATAAATATTGTGTGGATGTGTGGAGGGATAATAGCACAAGCTGACAAGCTGTGCAAATTTGTATGCACAAAATTTTGAAAGCAGACTTGATCAGCTGATAGATAGCATTAACTATTTGTTGAACACAAATATTGTGTAGGTGTGTGGAGGGATAATGGCACTAACCTACAAACTGTGCTAGATGGTATGTACAAAAATAGCAAGAATTTGATCAGCTGCTAGCAATAATTATTTGGTAAACACAAATATTGTGTGTGTGTTGAAGGATAATGGCACTAGCCTACAAACTGTGCTAGTTGGTATGTACAAAAAATAGCAAGAACTTTGATCAGCTGATAGCAATAATTATTTGGTGAACACAAATAATGTGTGGATGTGTGGAGGGATAACGGCACAAGCCTACAAATTGTGCTAGTAGGTATGCACAAAAAATAGCAAGAACTTTGATCAGCTGATAGCAGTAATTATTTGGTGAACACAAACATTGTGTGGGTGTAAAAAGGCACAGAAAGGCATATAAAGGCACAAGCCTACAAACTGTGCTAGTTGGTATGCACAAAAAATAGCAAGAAGCTCGATCAGCTGATAGCAATAATTAGTTGGTGAACACAAATATTGTGTGGGTGTGTGGAGGGATAATGGCACAAGCCTACAAACTGTGCTAGTTGGTATACACAAAAAATAGCAAGAACTTTGATCAGCTGATAGCAATATTTATTTGGTGAACATAAATATTGTGTGGGTGTGCGGAAAGATAATGGTACTTGTAAGCCTATGAGATATGTAAATTTCTATGCACAAAACTTTGCCAAGAGATTTGATTAGTTGATAGATAGCATTAACTATTTGGTGAACACAAATATTGTGTGGGTGTGTGGAGGGATGATGGCACCAGCCTACAAACTGTACTAGTTAGTATGCACGAAAATATAGCAAGAGCTTTGATCAGCTGATAGCAATAATTATTTGGTGAACACAAATATTGTGTGGGTGTGTGGAGGGATAATGGCACAAGCCTACAAATTGTGCTAGTTGGTATGCCTGAAAACATACCAAGAGCTTTGATCAGCTGATAGCAATAATTATTTAGTGAACACAAATATTGTGTGGGTATGTGGAGGGATAATGGCACAAGCCTACAAAATGTGCAAGTTAGTATGCACAAAAACATGGCAAGAGCTTTGATCAGCTAATAGCAATAATTATTTGGTGAACACAAATATTGTGTGGATGTGTGGAGGGATAATGCCACAAGCCTACACATTGTGCTAGTTGGTATGCACAAAAAATAGCAAGAACTTTGATCAGCTGATAGCAGTAATTATTTGGTGAACACTAATATTGTGTGGGTGTAAAAAGGCACAAAAAGGCATATAATGGCACAAGCCTACAAACTGTGCTAGTTGGTATGCACAAAAAATAGCAAGAACCTTGATTAGCTGATAGTAATAATTATTTGGTGAAAACAAATATTGTGTGGGTGTGTGGAAGAATAATGGCACTTGTAAGCCTATGAGCTGTACAAATTTGTATGTACAAAATTTTCCCAGGAGATTTTATCAGTTGATAGATAGCATTAACTATTTGGTGAACACAAATATTGTGTGAGTGTGTGGAGGGATAATGGCACAAGCCTACAAACTGTGCTAGTTGGTATGCCTGAAAACATACCAAGAGCTTTAATTAGCTGATAACAATAATTATTTGGTGAACACCAATATTGTGTGGGTGTGTGGAGGGATAATGGCACTTGTAAGCCTATGAGCTGTGCAAATTTGTATGCACAAAATTTTGCCAGGAGACTTGATCAGCTGATAAATAGCATTAACTATTTGATGAACACAAATATTGTGTGGGTGTGTGGAGGGATAATGGCACAAGCCTAAAAACTATGATTAGCCTACATGATTTTTCAAAATGTATCAATACCGAGTTTGGCTAAATATTTTGATGATGAAGAATTATTTTGTCAAGTGCAGCTCTTCAGTGCATATTGAGTTTGCTTTAATCATGTGCATATAGATCTAGAAAGTGAGCAAAAAAATTTGGTTTACTCTAAAGAGTACATTTTTTCATCCAGGTCCAGTTTACTTTTCTATATTAATGTAAACCAGTGTTTATATTTCTTTTATCAATTTTGAAATTTTGTAGAAACATTTTCCTTATTTAATGTGTTTCATTGAGGTTAATATAACAAAAATCAATTGATATAAGTCACTTTTGTGAATATGGAAATGACTTTCAGCTGATGTATTAACATGTAATTTGACCTGAAGACATGCAACATTTTCAGTGATGAGTGCCCCTTTCTAGGCCACACTTTTCATCTCTTCTGGGATAATTTGCCTTAAGAACTCCACTTCACATGTCAGATACCAATTGTTCCCTAATAATGTTCAATAATGTGGTCATTTTTATGCCAAAGAAAAAAAATCTTCAGAACTAAGATCTACTAGAAATTTCAAGAATAATTGAATTAGATTGAAAAAATACACAAAGCCCCAGTGTTAGAAATGAGTAAAATTTAGATTTAGGTATCCATTTTGATGGCATCAGTTTTCACAAAATTTCTTGTATAGTTTCATTATAGAAAGTAAAATTTATTTCTTAGGTTTATCAATGACTGTTGAGTTTCATGTATTAACCATCAATATCACTGTTGTTACTCTTTTGAAAAAAGATTGAATGGTATCTTATGGTAAAGTGTGTGAAAAAAAAATTAGCAAACAGTGATCTTGATGGTACACCCATTCACATTCAGTAAAAGCAGATGTCAATCAATTCAAAGAAATGTTTTACTTTTACTAGAAGTGAATGGGTCATGTGTGTGAATATACCTTAACCTTTTATCTTTTCTTTGTAGAAATAACTCTATGGGTGTTTTCCAGATACTTACAGTCAAACTATTCAGATAATTTGTTCCACACACAGACATCAGAAGATAGACTTTATTGAGAGATCCAGAAGGCCATATGGGCAATTGCCTCCTTTTCCAAGGGTTGGCTACTCTGTGGCAGGTAGGTATAGATCTAAAGATCTCTTAAGATACACTGTATCTGTCTTTGTCTGCATCAAAATTGTATCTTTCACAATGTGGCAGACAAAATGGGTCCTGGTCCTATTATGTCCATAAAAATGGTCTATCACCATTGATATAATGTTCAAAGTTTTAAAGAAATGGAGACAGATAAGGTGGTTCATGTAAACAGACCTTGACACATTTGGTGCATATTTTTCTACAGAGACACAAAAGAGACACATCTTACTTGTGATAACATAAATATGACAGCAAATTTCTCCATCACATTCTTGCATTACCAGTAATCCTGAGCAGATCTATTTATGAAACTTGAACAGTTACCGCTGATGAAGAAGAATAGTGACATTTGTTGACTAATGATACTACTTCATTGAAATGAGCACAGATGGAGGAAGTTGTTGTGATAGTATATCTGTAAATAGGGAGACAGTTGCAACAACCTGCACTGTGAGACTGAAAACATCAACCCTACACATTGAAACATCCAAAGTGGTAAGTATGATGAAGGGAAGTTTAAATAATTTAATCTGTCTTTAGATCATTAAAACTACCCATGTGGTCAAAGTTGTAGATAAACTAAAGAGCTAAAACTGAAGAGGTAGGACAACTTTTCCTGAGCTCTGTATCAATTTTGAAAGTTTTGTACACATAGGGAAATGCTAAAGCAATTACAAAAACTTTACCTGCAAAGTAACTAAGAAACTAACTTTTTTATATTTAAAGGGGAATGAAAGTAGTCATTAGGTTCTGTACTTTATTATTCTTCTTGGAATCAAAATGAGGAGATCAAGGGAATACCCATAAATGTACAATCCCTGTAGTTGCCCAAAAGAATTCTGTTTCCATACCGGGACCTGCAATCAGTTATACAGCCATGGGAAC
The DNA here is from genome assembly GCA_038406175.1 of Haplosyllis leylae. Taxonomy (NCBI): domain Eukaryota; kingdom Metazoa; phylum Annelida; class Polychaeta; order Phyllodocida; family Syllidae; genus Haplosyllis; species Haplosyllis leylae. The sequence goes on from JBCAUG010442668.1 coordinate 13,365, forward strand.
ACTGATACACAGTCCTGTGAACAGATATTGTTCAGCAATTGTACAGTTGGAGGAAACTACATGAATAAAAGATGTATTCATAATTTTCTTTGCAGTTGATTGGACACTTACCCTGTAGTACTTTCTTCTGTGCTGATCTAGAAGAATTTCTGTTACAACTTGTTTACAAAACTTACAACATATAAAGACTTGGATGGCAAAAGCAGTGAAATTTTGACACTGACACATCTCTGGCAGTTGTAAGTAGTAAGAGAGTATTGTTACTATTTGGAGTTTCCTTACAAAATACTGAGGCAATCAAAGTAGTAATAGCTCTAAAATCCAAGGATAGACAGAAAACTAAACAAAGCTGAATAAAAGAGCAAGCATAAAGACAGGTAGGCCAATTTAGTTTGCACAGGTTTATCTTAATAGAAAATTGTAAACTTGGGTCAATACAGTGAAAATATTATTTCATTGATTTATTTTTATTTTTTCTTTATATTTCTTTCAAAGACTGTGAATCTTTCATTGAAGTATGACTTTTTACATTTCAACTGTTTAAGATTTTGTTCATTTGGAATTAGTTTAGAATAAGTTTACAATTTTCATCAAATTGTGTCTTTTACCTTTGCTGCTACTGGAAGACAGAAGAGAAGACATCAGAATAATAACATTTATCTCATTATTGTTTCAGTGTGAATTAGGTCAATTTTCCTGATCAGGACAAAAAGCATTATTTGCAATGCATCTCTCATTATCTCACGAGTTGGCAGATTAGTCATTCCAGGTGTAATTCTGCATTTGATGAGTTCGACAAAACATCAAAATATTTTTGAACGTTGTAGAGATTGAATGTTTGAATCAACTTTTAACTATCACATACATAAAGGATGATCAGCATCTTATTCTTGTCTGTTCCAGTATGGATATCTTTCACCATTATGGTATGTGAACCTTGGATGAGTTCATTTATTTTTAACAGCTGATAGTAAACAACTGCAAATCTTTTTCAGCAATGACCACTAATTAAGCACCCCAATCACTTCCTTGGATATTATTTACAATATATGAGAGCTATGCCTGAATCAACAATGCTTATTTACTAATTGTACTACCATATTTATTGATCATTCCTTAGTATGAATGCCTTACAGAGTTTTTCTAAATAAGGCTGATCAAGTTTATAACCAAACTCATGTTGTGTTTAAATAACAAGCATTACAGCAATTTAAGCTGAGCATTTTTTTTACTTTATCATTTTTCACATGTCCTCATTCTTCTAATTTATCTTTTTTACTTACAAAAATAGATCATCCTCCTACAAAAGAGATTGATATTATTGTTAGCTGCCTGATAAAGTTGTTGCAGTATAGTTGTGGAGTTGTAACAAAAACATGCAAATAAAATGCTTATCAGAAATTCTCTTTGCAGTTGGCTGGACTCCCACCCTCTATCCTGTAGTACTTTCAGAAGTGCTGATGCAGAGAGGTTTCGGTTAGTGACAGATCTCCACTAATGGTAAGTATGGTGAATGTTTTCACTATTTGCATCTTTTTGTGAATGATCATGTTTCTAAATTAGAGCAGGGTACCTGACAATATTCTGTATTTACATTGTATGATGGGAAGTTATTGTTTTTACAGGTATTTAACTGTTAACATGGGGGTATCCCAGTCTGAGGCTCCTGGTCATTTTCCTGATCCCTAGTTCTCTGTGATGGAGCGGGAAGGTACCCCCAGTTTCTGGTTCTAGGTCCTTTATTGGGATGCTTTACTCAGGGTGGAATTCAGGTTCCCAATCCACCTATCTGGAGAGGATTTGGTTACCATCCTGGCCAGGATATGATTACGGTAACCCTGGAGAGAGCAGGGACACCCCCACCCCCAGCACTGGTCAAACTGTGGGTGGCATGCCTCTTGCAGTTTCCTGCAGGATGTCTGTGGGTGGCATGCCTCTTGCAGTTTCCTGCAGGATGTCTGTCATGTTTGTAACATTGTGTTTGTAGTGAATATTTCTAAAGTGATAGTGTTGGTGCTTTGGATCCACCACATTTGTCGGTGAGACTGTTCTTTTAGTTTAACTACAATTTTGTTTCCAAAGACTTAAAAAGTTTTCATTGACACATATATATTGAAAAGGTAATAATTATGTATCTCTTTTCAAAGTCAGACTTCCTACTGTCTTGTTGACAGTCTTGTGTCTCTGGTTTCACATGGTTTCTCTGCCCGTAATAACTTCCGTAGAAATTTTACCCTGAAAGTTACCTGATAGTGTCAGATCATTCATCCTTCTGTGTCCCTCAGCAACATTGATTCTTAGTAGGATTTACATGCACGGAAAGTACAGGTTGGGCACGGTTAATTCGAACACAGTTAATTCGAAGTTCCACTTAATTCATTATTTCCCCACACATTCTCTTCTTATTTAATGTTAAATTGCACTGTTAATTCGAATTCCTCCTATTTCGAAGGAA
>JBCAUG010442779.1:0-30583 GCA_038406175.1 Haplosyllis leylae
TCTATTTATAGCATTGGATCTGTCAATCATATCAGTACTGGTTCACATCGTAGTCTCCAAGAATGCATCAAACTGTCGTGTGATTAGACAACTTGATTTACAAGAATACACGTATTAATACAATTTTGAACTATTATAGTTTAATATTAGAACAAATATATTATATAATGTGTTAGCTTTACAAAGTATACTAGTAAACAGCTTTTAGCACAATGTCAAGGATGTTCATACAAAGTCTTATCAGTGCACATACCATAGTTACTATGGTATGCTTCTATAAATAGAACATCACTGGTGTACGAATCTTGCCTGTCCGTGTGGACATGCATTCGAACCACATAACACTAACAGTACACTGTATTTTAAAGGTTTCATGATGGATTTATGCAAAAGAAGTATCATTGCTATTTTCTGCATATGTTTGACATTTACAGAGAAAATTAATGGTAAAACATTTACAGAACAATACACAAAGTATCTAATTAGAATTACGTTTCTCCTAGGAATAGTAATCATCTGTTATATCTCGAAATTTCTGTGTTTCAAATCACTACGCATCACTACACAAAGAATTGACCATTCTCTCGTTGATAATTAGGTGATATCAGAAACACAGGATATCCCCCGACGTCATAAAAATAAAACTTCGGGGTTATGGAGCAATAATATGTCAGAATGGTGTAACTTTTGTAATCAGAACGAATTCTACCGAGTGTACCTGCGCACGTCAATTCCCTGGGGAAAGATGTGAAGGAAACATTGGTATATCAAAAATCGTTTGTGGCTAGAACTATATGTTTGTAGATTCTAGATGTAGAAAAGTTAAAAGATTAACTGTTGAAACTGGATGTTTTGGGTATAGTAGTAGTTACATGAGCAGTATTAAAAACCTAACATGTTTCTGATGAGATCTCAAAAGATCTGATTCTGTAATATATCAATTGGTTTATTCTCAGGTGACTATGTACTGTATTGGAGTTTCAACACATTTGACAATTTGACTGTAATGGAAGCTCTTCGTTTGGGAAACTCCAGTGGTGTACAAGTTGGAGGGCTGGTAAAGTGATTTTGGAAGAAAGCTTTTTTAAGTTAACCAAACCTTCCTTTATCGCTTCATGTACAATAGTAAATTTTTGTGCCAGTGTGAAAAACACTGAACATTACTACATATTTCCCATGTAAGATGTATTTCGGAAGTGATCATAGAAGATATAAATGCCGAAGAGATGTCTGCTATTAAATTACCTCTCAATTTTATGCTGTGCATTATTAAAAAATGCAATTATCATATTCACATCAGTCACGTGTAGATCGCAATGAATTTCTGTGCAACAATCTTCTTGACTATTCTCTGTTTGATAAACAAGTAAAACAACGAGAGAAACAAATCTATTTTTAGATAGATTATGCAGTACGCACCAATGTTTTTCGATATGGATGGATTAATCTTGGAAACCATACTGAGGCATGCATGACTCGTCCTGAGACATGTGGTGCAGCAGGTGGTGCCCTTAGTGTTTGGTTCAGAGTGATTGAATGTGAGACTACTGGGTCAATTGTCTCTACATATTCAGGCCAAACAACTGGATCTGGTATTGTTTGCGGCCGCCCCACTCTAACGTACATATTATTATCTAATTTAGAACGAAATTTACATTAGACTAGAAATATGTAGCAGAAAGGCAGCTATCGCTGTGAATATTATAACACCAGATGACTTAATTTATTGTTCAAAGAAAGAGTTCAAAAATGGAACATTTTGGTAGCAAATTCGATAAAGAAAATTAACTGTTGATGATTTTATTAAAATATTCTGCCGGATATAGGGGTATTTAAGAGATAATTATTTTGAGATACATCGAAGTGTACAGAAAAAACAGTATGTTATCTAGACAACCTTTTGGTAAAAGCTATTTATATTAAATTATGATAAGCGTATCTGATTTATATAGAAAGATTTGAACTTTTTGATATCTATATCTAACATAAATAGATCTACAAAAGAGAAAAAAATGAAGGGTTGAATATTATCCAATTTTAAGAATGTTGTTGAGTTGACATTACTAATGACATTCTTGAAAAAGTATTCAAATTATTCCTTCAGGGTGCACAGTCTTTGAGTTTGAAGAAGTTGAAATTATTGAAGACATTTTTGCTCTCTACTGTTTTAGGTATTCTGATACCTTACCAGATGGACTATTTCAAATTGTTGTTGGAATACCTATTGGCTGGGTTAATGCTGTGCTTAACTTCAAAGGACCAGACGCAACTCAAGGAATCAGTGTCTACAATAACGGCACACTTATTGGCACTAATACAACAAAAATTAATGAAGAGGAGAGTTTTCAAGAAAATAATAGGGAAATTGAGATTGGTAGACTTGCGGGTATTCTTCCTCGTAATGCGCATTACGCCACTGTTGAGGTGGATGAGCTGTGGTTCTACAATAGGTATTTAACTGATGAAAAAATTGCAAGGTTGAGTCAGATTTAAAGCCTTATTATGTGCTGTGTCCAAGAAACAAGTTTTTTATTTTCATTAGGATTCTGATATACGTTATTAATTGTGTGCTGTTTCCAACAGCTTGGACGGTTATTATTTTCACTATATAATATGTTCTAATACATGGTAGTTGTACCTGTTTGGTAAAATATTTCTTCTATGATACAAAATTATTATGTTCTACCCGGAATTTTGCATATATTATGAATTTAGCTTGTTACATGAATAATAGCTCAATAAATTCAGCATTACAATAAACAAATCAACCGAAATATTGAGTTGTGATAAATTTGTGTAATTATTTGAATTGGAAAACTTCTAGGTAGGCATTTATGTGTTTCTGAGATAAATTCTGTTCAGTTTACAATTACTGTACAAATGAGTTTTTCCCAACATGGAAGGGAAAATTAGTGAATTCAGCAAATCTCCATCAAGAATAGAACCAGTTTAAATTTTCTCTTCATAATATCATAAACAGCAGTCTCATCCGGTGCTCTTACTGTCAATAATACTTTCTTGTGCACTGGGGCAGTAAACCCTAGTAAGTAAAGCCAAAAGTATAATTGTTCTACCAACTGAGCAACTGAGAGACAGTGCCTGCCCCAAATTAAGTTGCACCGCGAGACCCACGACCATCACGGCTGCCACAAACCAGGTACTTTTTTATGGTAAACCACATGTCCTGAATGCTCCTGCCTGAGCTAATTCCTCATTTGCTGGAAGTCGCGGCCATTTAGATCCTTATGTAGTCATCTTGTTTTGATTTTTGGACTTAGAATTTTTTGGAATCAACAGAGCATGACTACATAAGGATCTAAAAGACTGAGATTCCCAGCAAATAGGGGAATTAGCTCAGACAGTAGCATGCAGGACATGAAAGTCATAGTTGCATATGTTCAACTCACGGTTGGGTAACATTTTGCTACTGGATTTTTTTAGTTCTCTCGTGATTCTGTAGAATCTACAGAACATATAGAATATGAAGCCAATTATGGAAAAACTCGAATAGACCTCTTAGCGCAACGTCTATTGCTTAAAGTGTGCATTATTTTATAGAATGCACATCAATTGGCGCAAAAATTCTAATGCATTGATGTGAGAAAGGTCAGCAGTGGTGATTAGCCTTGGTGTCTAACAAAACATCTTAAATATATTTCAAAGTCGCATATATTAAGTCAGAGAACTCTCTAACTCAGCATTAAGTAAATTAGTAGTCTCTGCTGATGCCTTGAATAGTATGTTACTTAATGCATTGCTATCGTGTTTTCTCCATGACTTAACTTTCAATTGGTAGTTGAGTGGTAAGATGCTCACTTGCCACACAAGAGATCACCCAAATCAGATCCTTTTATTGAATTCAGCAAAAATCATTTCAGGAAACTGAAATGCCGGCATTACTAAATGCGTTTTCCTCCTGAAACTGCAGAATAATGTGACAAAATCATAATCTTTGCAGTGGTGGGTAAATATTACAATTCCATTGTTTATATGCGAGATTGAACAACTACCTTTCTAGTGCTTTGTAAATACAACAATCTGACAACACCGAACGACTGAAAAAAATTAGTCACTGGAGCTAAGTTTATCTTGAAACAAGTTTTTATCATCTGCAAAGGAATTTTTTTTGATTTTGTAAAGAAAGCAAAAGAAGGAAAGTTTATCTAACGATGGAGTTGAATATAAGAACTTGGATGTTAAATGATCAAAACCTGAGCAAAGACGAAATATATTGTGATGATTGGAAATCTTCACAATCTTGTTTTCTATTCTTCTTTGTTTTGCAAGGTATAATTGGAATTTTCATCTTGACGGTGGGAATTTCTGGAAACATTCTTTCTTTATTCATCATCCACAAAATCAACAATAAAAAATCAGCCACAATGTTTCTCTTGAAATCCCTGGCCATTGCGGATTCCTGCATTCTTCTTCTGTTTCTTGTTGAGTTTGCTTTGCCATCAACCTTGAATTATTTCGGTAACTATGAAATCAGCAACAGTCACTATCTGTACTTTCGCTGGTATGTGAGTTTCCCCTTCATGCGATCGTTTTTACGGTATCAGCTTGGATCACATGTTTACTTGCACTGAACAGGTCAGTCAGTTTTTCTTAGATCCATAGACATCCAATCTCGGTACGGGCTTTAATTATTCCGGGTGAATTCTCAGAAAAGTTGTTTTATTATTTATGCTTCGAAATAACTTGTTGTGAGACTTGACGTAAATACTCGAAAGCGGGACCAAATTGACTGGTAACGGTTTTAACGTTTATTTTTCCACACATAATTTCCAAGAGTCCACGATTGAACGGATGGTATTCAGTATAGGATGCGGACTCTAGTGCCTGGGAAAAGTCTTATGACCGCATGAACAACAATAAAATATTAATATTGCTTTTGCTTCCACATGCATGCTGACCAGTGGTCCATATTGGTCTATGGGTCAGCAAACAAGGGGAAGCAAGTGGAATATTGAATCATTGGCCAAATACCCAACTATGAATTACACTGCTTTCAGTTGAAATAATATGACCAAATTTTTAAACTACCAAATAGACGTAGATCTAGATCTACATCGTCCAGCATGTAAATTATCAATTTCATTTTTAGATACGTTGGAATTGTCAAGCCAAAGAATTCGAGTCTTTCAAAATACAAATCAACCAAATTACTACTTATCCTTATTATTCTTATCAGTTTTCTCATTGAAATACCAACATATTTTGAATATGAAGTAAAGGAAATAAATTGCAAAAATGAAACGATCTTCATTCGCTGGCCAGAGGATTGGGTTGAAAATGAAGTGTATCAACATTTGTACAAGTCTACGTTGTATCCACTATTCATACGGTTCCTGCCATTGATGCTGACATCAATTCTTACCTACAAACTAGTCAGATTTTTAATTGAAAGACGAAGAATAAGGAAAAAATTATTGTCATCTGGACTTGCTGCTGGAAATCAACAGAATATAGTGAACATAGACCACCTTACAAAGGTGTTGACCATTGTTGCCTTGGTGTATGTTATATGCTTGTTGCCCAGTGCTGCACACCCCGTCATAGAACAATTTAGAGATGGCACAGGAGCAAATTGTGATTCAACTTTTGGTTACTTTGTAGCCGTAGCAGATATATTAGGGTTGGTAAACGTGTCAGTGAACTTCTTCATATACTATCTTAACATTCCAGCTTTCAAGAAACGCATTGCTGAAATAATGCCAAGTTGCCGTACCAGGAGCAATGTTAGTCAAGTGTACATTGTACAGAGTACACGATTGTAGCACTACCAGTGGTACATATGGAACATAGATCTACTCGGTTTTTCTAACACATCATAGTTCTCTATTGTCTACTGACACATTCTAGTTTTTCCGTTTTTGGTTTGCTGAATTTGTCAAATTATTTTGAATATGGGTCTTTTCTTAAACTAACCTATATTACATATTACAAATACTGGTAGCAAATAATTCAACAAATTCAACAAATTTAGATGCAATTTCAAAACTGACAGATAGTTTTAATTTTTCACGAATATCAGGCTATCTGTGTCTAATATCATGTTATTACTCTAAACCGGGTTCATCTGAATTATATACATTCTTTCTACTTCAGCAAAAACAATTTGCTGGTAATTTACACATCATGGTATCAAAGGGTTACAATATTCAAATGCCGATCCTTGTGATTTGAGTCCCTGTAATAAAGTTTTCTCCAAATGGCTTTCACTGAATTCAGCAAATTCAATGAATCATGACAAAGTCTAAAAGTGGTCTGGTTACCAAAAGTATTAGCCACTGGCAACAAGTACATTACCAGTGGTAGAATATTTCCATTACTACCTCTGGTTTGATGTCTATTGTCATGTAAGGTGCGCGTTGTGCGTACCTCTTTACGTAAGTAAAAGTAGTCGTGAGTTTACTGGAAGTGCGTTTATTCTACTCTGGCCCTATTAGCAGTGTGCTATATATATATACCGGTGTATGGCAGCCTTCTATTGGCCGGTGAATTACGGGTCCAGGGTATGGGCCTAGTCCACTTAAAAAGCAAGACTGTAAGTACTCTGAAAGTACACCAATATTACTCTTTATTTAGTCCTTTCTGAATGAGTACCCTCCAGTTAGCACCTGGAGCATTCAGACTTTAGCAGTTGTTCATGGGTTTCTATTCATACACCAGGCCAAAAGAGTAGTTCAGACCAATATGGCTGCAAGCTGGAGGAGGGGGTCATTACTGGACACCAGTATCTTGCAAGGAACTTCAGGGGTTTGTACCTCTGGTAAACAAACAGCTTCTGTACAACCTTTATTGCTAAACTCCTAAAGACTGGTGAAAGGGGCTAGTTGAAGAATACATAAGCAAGAACCCACTTTGGAAGGAATTCACACAATAAGATAGTCATAGCCTCTCATCAAGTCCAAATAAGCTAGAAAAACTGGTTCTGCCATTACTTACAAAGTTCATCAAAAGTCTCAATTGACACACAATACTAACTGTTAGAGGTACTAAAGACATCCTTAAAAGCACAATGAAGACACAGTAGTTACACAGCTAAAGAATCTGGAGTTTACAGTTTACATACACAGCCAAAGAATCCTGAAATACAAGAACAGTCATTAACAACAAGCAACAAACATAGTTTTAAGTCAATTACAGGAAAACACTTCTACATTTACTTGTTATGCTCTTATAGTAGTTTATTTATCATTATATAACAGGTTAAGAAGCTGGAGCAGGCTTGGGCTATTCCAGGAACTGAGATTGTCAAAATGCTTGAAATGGCCAAAGCAGCCAATTTAGAGTACTCTCAGTTGATCCTAGGAGGAGGGGGCTCACAATGCCACTCCATCTCCATGTCAACTGAGAAGTTCCGGCTATTTGCTAATGACACCTTAACAGTCAGGTAGCTCATAGGAGCGTTCATAGGGCCTTTACCTAACCACCAACATATTAGGGCTACTACAGAAAGTGGTTAGTTGACACCTAGAGGGAGGTATCTACTAATGAGCAGTACTGATGTATGTTTGTTTTCTCGTGAGAACCACGAGCAGCTCCATTGGTAAGATGATTAATTGTGTAAAAGAGATTTTACCGTATTTCATCTTACATTCAACCAAATTACCAACTAACACCCTCAAATGTAAGAATCACAGGTCCAAGCAAGACAGGAAGTACTGGTTGGAAGCATTTACTGTGTAGGTCCTAAGGAAATGGAGAATAGAAGTTTACAAACACTACTCAAATGGCACTATTGCCTAATCATAATTCATTTCTGAACCAGAATTGCTGAGAAATTCATACTTGAATAGACAGTCTGGTATTACATTTGATTGACCTAACAGTCGCCTAACTTGTTGATCTAATTGGTTACAAGTAGTCAAAGTGCCACAGTGGATTCTGTTTGATTGACTCAAAAGCGCTCATTATTTCAAACATTACTTGTTATCTTGCTTTGAATCATCTATGACTAATTTAGTTTGTTTGCTTTGCAGAACGTTAAACCTTAGATGAGAAGTTAACCTGCAATATTTTTAACCTTGCTGATAAATTATGTAACAAATAAAGGTAAAATTCTGCTCATATCAACAAATAATTGTTCTTTTCACAATTGCCAGCGTAACCGAAATTTGTCTATTATAAAAAGCCTGCAATTGAAAGATAACCTTTCTAGTGATTACTAACAATGATGATTACCCTACAAACAAAGTGATATGATTGAACCCTGGACCCCCTGGCAGAGTTTTGTGTACAGTTTTAGTCAATATTACATGAGCAGTGCCACCAGGTCTTACTGATTTCTATTCAATAGACAATCAAATACAAAACAGGGAAAACTCAAATATTTCTTTTTATCTTCACTCCGGACAATAATGATAAATTTTCCTCGAGTGCTTTACATGCACTCTGAATTTAAGTTTTTCATGATGGGATCAAATTTCCATTTTACGCCTTAATTGGCATTGGGAGTTTTAAAAATGTTTCAGTGAAAAATAAAGTTGCTCCCGTGGGAATCACACCCACAACACTGATTATCACTGGTACTAAAAATTTCATTCCAAAAGTAGCATTGCATCTAGCGGCCGACTCTTCTCCTGTAGTTTCAAGATGTGATGCTTTACTGTGTAAAAATAATAAATTGCAGTGAAAAATGTTGCCTGCAGTAAGGATTTAGCCATCGACTTCCTATGTTCTACTCTGACGCTCCCTGACTGAGCTAACGTAAGATTTGCTTGTAAGTTTGACACTTTGAAATCCTAATATTGTCATTCTCTAATGGCCATAAATCAATTTCCGTCAATTACGTGATGCATAAACATAACTTTTTCCAGAGTCTGGAGCACAGGACGAGAAACCCAGGATATGTCAGATCTTGAATTTTAAAAATTCGAAAGTTTTAGTTTTTTCTTATGTGCAATAAACAATATAAGTAGTTGGTGCTGGCAACTGACCTTGCAATAAACACGAATGTCTCATATACTAGAAGCATGAATCGCAAATAAGCTTCTAGACATTCTGGTAGGTTGCTTCCAATCAGGAGATATTTTAGTTGTTTCTATGATAGGCAATTGTGTCTGATCTGACAGATCTTTAAGTCAACTTCCACTCTCAGCTTTGGTAGGTATCAGATATTTATTAATGTACACACATTCTAGCAAAGACCAGTAACCTGAAATGACTTTACCTGTAAAACAAAAATTGTGATGATTCCAAAACATCACATTTTATATCTATCACGTCTGATCAATTTCCTTATCGTGAAAAACCCTAGTGGGGCTCATCAGCAACATGGCTGTCCAAGTTCAGTTTGCTACTACGAATTTGTAGAAAAAAATAACACGCTATTAAAGAAATACTGAATACTGCATAATTAGGAACTAGTTTGACAGTTCGGATATAGTATTAGGTCATACTGCAAATTTAGTGTTGTAGGCTGCAGTAGAAAAGAACAATAGAGGGTGATTTTACTTGAAACAGTACTGACAATGTCTAGCACAGAGTAACCATTAATCTCAGCAAGCACAATGAATGAAATGGACACCGGTCACACTTGAGCCACCTACCCACTGAGCGCCTCCTGCTATAGCACACATTCTGTGATCCTTGCTACTTAAGTACTCATTACCCATTTTTGGTGTGATTATGCTTTGTACCACTGACATGTAACACAACCAGAAGTACCAGACTAAACACATCAGTTGTACAGATATTGGTATGAGAATCATTAGAGTTATCAATGTACACTGCTGAGATGATCACACTCGCTAGATATTGGTATGTCGATAGAGTACGGTAATCACCCAGAATAACCTATGCAGACAGATGTATCAAGTACTCAAGCAATAATCACACTGTGACAATTGCAAATGCCAGCCAGATCACATATTACACTTTTGAACTGTTTTCAGCTTATAGACATGAAATAATTATGTAAGTAGTGTCAGACACAAAATCATTCATTCCATTTGAATTTAAATCGTGAATTTAATGTCAGTGGAACGCTCTCGACATTGAACGAAACTTTGTGAAGACACAAACACCATGGTCAAATAAATGTAGTTAAGTAATTAGCATTCAGTTTAATTTACCAGGTAAAGGGTTGCTTTCATAAATAGGTAAAGCAAATGGGTTAACGGGCATTCGAGTTTTTCACAAAATAGCCAACATTGGCAATAATATCAATATTGGCATCACAGGCTTTACCACATGTCACCAACTATTACTTTAGGGAGTTTTCTAAGTACCAGTATCTAACTTAGCTTCGCGGTCAGCAGTCAGAACAGGAGTCTTTGCATCTCAGGGCACGGCAGCGGTTGTTCATGGGTGTTGTTTAAAAAAACATAGAGTATGCAAAAATGGCACCACAGACATCAAAGGCTTCACCAAGTGAACAAAAAATGCAGCAATAAAACATTACTGTAGTAAGTAATGACCTGGCAGCCTTGAACCTGGGACCTTAGCCATTTGAATCTGATGCTCTCCTCCCTGAGCTATGGGTGATCTGTAAGATCTTTATCTGGGAATGCTCCATTGGCTATTAATATATAAATGATCTAAGTTCAAGATTGAAGTGATGCCGGACCAATAGACAATTTAAAGCTATCTCAAGTAGCTCATGCCTTGACAGCTCAGAGAAGAGAGCATCAGACGCGTAAGGCTGAGTTCTACTGGGAAACATTTTGTTCATTTTGTTGCTGAATTTGTTTTGCTTTCACGTAGTTAAGCCTATGATAGCTCCACCTAGAAGACACTAAAACATTCTATCTCCTTGATCAACTACTTCGGTCAGCAATCTACTTCGACATCACAAATAAAAAAGAAGCTTAATCTGACTATTTTCCAAATTAGACTACAACTTTCTTTCAGAAAAGCAAGCGCATAATTATTAGATATTATATTTCTTGTTGTCTGAAAGTGACTTCGTTAGTACTTTGCATGTATCTCTCACGGGAAGAGGGTTAGATGAAATTACACGCCAAGAGGAATTCCCATTTCATCAGTGCCCATAGTTTTTGTTAATCTTTCATAACTTTTTCCATTTAACTAATTTCTTTTCTCCACTCAAATTCCCTTAAAAATTGAAATCTGAGTTCCGCTCTGAACTTGCAGCTCGCAAAGGTAATTACAATTTGCCGGTGATGTTTCAGCTTTCACAGTATTCACAGAAATAGCGATTGCAAAATGTTCTTTTTTTAAATTTCAAAATTTCCGCATTTCAACGTGAATTTATTTTTTCCCAAAATACTAACCTACCAAAATGTGACAGAGTTGTGAGATCAAATCCATTTGATTATAATAAGGAATTCGTTCCTATTCTTTCACCAACGAAGGTAAGTGCGTTTCAAAAGGTATCATGAATACATTGAATTCTTTTTTGTAAAAATGGCAAATGTTGCTGCCGCATTCTAGCATATATATCTTTATATAATGTACTTTCAGGAATCATCATATTTCAATTTGTGGGCAAGGGTAATTTTAAGTGACTTCTTTTTTGTTGAAGTGCTAAAGCAAATGAGTATCCTGACTTACCTTCTCACTTACATAGGTCTAATTCAGTTGAATATGTTTGATCTGACAGGTTTGTTTATAGCAAAAATTTCAACTGACTTTTCGATTGGTTTATGCACTTTCTGCACCAACTAAAACTAGTTTTTCACTATACGCATTTCAGTCAGATCGGACAGATCTAGTGTAAGGTGCGCGTTCTGCGTACCTCTCTGCTGGTATAAGAGAGTAACTCTTGGTCTGGTGAAAGTACATTTATTCTACGCCCTACTAGTGGTCAATTTACCTTAATCGTGAGAAAACCGTCAAATTGTTCTACTACATGTGTTTTCGCTTTTGCTCAGTATGAACGAACCCGAAGCTGAACATTTTTACTTTATCAAATATAAAACGTAGTCAAGGCTTTAGTAATAAAACTGGCATGCAAATGGCAACAACCTTTATTCGAGTGGTTGTCTCTCATCTGTATGTTCCGTAATGTTCATCCAAAGGCAGACGTAACGTTAATTTATTCCAACCGACAAAATCCCTCCCAAAAACATAGCAATGACAAACTGTCCATATTAATACTTCTGATTGGCCAGTTGAGTTCCTCTAAGAATGACTACCATGGAAACATACCGAAATGTCATGTTTGTGTGGATGGAATCATTTGAAAGGAAAGCGAGAAGAGTGACTCTCCGTGGTTTGGTCTCTGTTTTGTAACAAGAGATCGGAAATTTGCCGATTTCCTATTGATTAGTGAAGTTACATCATGTACTTTTTCATGCACAAAGGAGCTCTAAAAACAAGGTGAACTTCTAAAGTAGAGAAATCACGTTTTGCTAGCCAAAATCTCCGACTTCCGTATTTGCATAAAGATCAAAAGAACACGTGTACAATTTCTTGAAACTTTATTCTCCATAGATTTGATTTTACATTAACAAAATAGACATATTTTATCACAAGAAACTTCTATTAAAACCAGTATTTACACCGGAAAAAGTACCGAATTCAAGCGTGCAAAACATTTTTACCAAAACATCGAGGCGTACTAGTTTTGGCAAACGTAACTATTTTTATTCGAATTTACATCAGAGTTCGTCTTTGCAATGAAAACTTAACGAGCTGATTCACATTGAGCTTAGATGTGGTCCTCCAGTATGAATAAACATTTCAATCATCCAACACCAACAAAGAAAGTCTTTCCTTTGGAAAGCCAAACAACAATTTTTAATAAGGTACAATTCACAACAAGCAGATACAAACCCCCTCCCCGCAAAAAACAACAAAAAGATGTGTATGGTGTTTGATGTCCCAGGTAAGTATTTATATTACTGGTGGAAATTGAAATATTTCCTAAAGACGTGGTTTTTGCCATCTCGCTCGTGGTGGATGAGTGCTAAAGCTGTTGAACTTTACACTTGTCTCTTTTAACAATTTCATCAATCCACATAGTGAACACAAGAATATAGTAAACAAACTTCATTTCCAGTACAATATAATAATTTACTTAAGATACATACGAATCCTTTCAAAGGCTTTAACTTTAAACATACTTGGTAAGGCCAAGAATATAAAGTTAATTGGGCACTTCCTAAAAATTGGAAATATGCCCAACGACAGTGATGTACTCCAGTTTTTCACGATAAGATCAAATTTGACATTTTAAGACAGAATTTACATCAGACATGCTTTAATGATTTTTCAAAATGTGAAATGGTGCATGAAACCAACTTCAGTTTAAGGTCTGCCAAGGAGCACATGCCTCTCTGGCCTATTTAGATAAGCATTCAACCTTAAATCCAGTGATGTTCAGTGTTGTGAAGTTCAATTCCCAGTGGAGGCAACTTTTTGCTGAATTTTTTTTAAACCTCTTGATGTAAATTCAGGCTTAAAATGTAAATGTGATCTTGAAAAACTCGACTGATTTAGCCGTTTTTCGTGACGGGAAATTCCTCCAGCAGTGTATGATACATATGATACAGTGCATACACATATGTTTACAAGTATTGAATAATTAAGCTCTGTAATGATCTCTCAGTCAATCAACGTCCCTATCGCAGTTGAAGAAAACAACATTGTAAAACATAGCGTGTGTAAATTTACATCAATTTAAAATCCTCTTTCTTACAAATAGGGACCAATAAGCCGTCATCAAACTGCCAATCCAGTAGTATTTCAGCAACTCGGACATTCTCTATTCACAAGTCGTTTAATGACTAGATTTAGACGAAAGCAATGATGTATCAACAGGATAATTTTTACTACTTTGAGTGGTTGGTTTCGCCTGAAAGGTAAGGTCTAATGCAAGACACATTTTTTATACTTTTATCACAAATTTTAGTCAAATTCAAAATGACAAGGATTCGAACACATGATTCAGTTCCATTGTTATCCAGTTGGAACATATCTTTTAGCAAAAAGGAGTCAAAATTAACATAACATTCTATTGCTTTCATCCAGTCGATCTATTTCTTCAAATTCCATACGAAGGGCTGAAAAAGAGAGCCCCAAGGCGACTCAGTGAAATTTATTTAGAGTTTAGTGGAGTACGAAAACTTGATTGTACTTAGACTGGAACCCGACGCCGAGTAGACGAGCCTGTTACAGCTGCTGGAACCCATGCGACTCATCCTTCCGGCGGAACTACTGGACTTCATGGAGGAATTGTTGGACTTCTGCGAACCATTCATGGATTTCTGGGAATTGTTGAAAACAAAACTTTGTGAGGTGTATCCGGATCTGAAGCTGGAAGCCTGTCTGTCAATCCTGTCATTCCCCTCACAGCAAAGCAGTTGTCTCATGTACCTCCGGTACTGTTTGCCCGTCAAGCAGTACAAAAAGAAGTTAATAGCGTAGTTTAAATAGAATATTGTCCTGGTAATCCACAGCTCATTTCTCTGGTGACTTTGACGTTCAATGTTTACTTGCATTGATAGTTGTACCAAGCTTGAGTTTCCGTTAGCGGATGTCGCCTCGTTTTGAGTTGAAAACCTCTGACACCAAAAGATGAAGTAAGGAATGTTAAGACACACAAAACATGTGGATATAGATAGTAATATGAAGGTAAATTCACGTCTCATTCTTGATTCCTTTGTAGATACTATCTTAAGATCTTCTTGCTCAGTTCCTGGACAGACCAGCTTCTTGAAGATGAAGAAATTTAGGAGACTTATGATCACAAATGGTAAGGCTGTAATTAAGACACCATACACATTATCGAGAGCAAAGTTCAAGCCAACGTGTTCTAGAGAACTGCTACAAACTGCGTTTCCTCCCACTTCACTAACGCTGCTGATGATTGGCTTGTAAAGGCACAGGATTGAGGCTATTATACTCACGCAGCCAATCAGCTTGTAGGAAAATGATCTGGTACAAATCAGTCTCCTGTGAAATGGCCAACAAATGGCAATGTACCTGAAATAACAAAAGGTGCTTTCCAACTACAACTATTTTGCAATGTAAAGAACCAATTTCAGAGACAATGGTGGGTGTGTCACGTGCCCAGTAACTGTAGTGTATTGGTTATTATTTGGTGACTTGTAGAATACTATGTTGGGAAAAATATTATTTCGCTTGGAGGGGTGTATGCAAGGTGAAATTGAACCCACACGAGGTGAGATTGAAACAAATCTTGAAAATGGAAGGCGGCCAAGGTGGGGGGGGGAGGGATTGAAATGAAGGGTATACATTAGACTTGCACAAGTCAGGTAATGAATTAAGTTTAGACTTGTACAAGTTTGGTAAAGAATTAAGTTTACACTTGTACAAGTCTAGTAATGAATTAAGTTTAGACTTGCACATGTCTGGTAATGAATTAAGTTTAGATTTGCACATTAACAAGTCACCAAAGTGGAATTCTTCACTCCTTAATTTTTGTATTTAGTCAAGCAGCTACCACACACACGTCTTTAATGCAGGCTTGGTTCAATTGAAGCACGTAGTGTTGGATTACGATCAGAAACATTGGGACTTATTTCAATTGAATTTATCTTTTAAAATTTAATGTCGCAAGGAGCAACCGAATCCCATAACACACGATCAAGCTGAAATAGAGATGTTGATTTACCTTTCAAACGTAAAGACGATGATGAGCCAGACCGAGATGATCCTGAACGTGTAGGAGAAGAAGAGGAATGCCTGACAACACCCATGACGGAGGATGATGGGCACCCGGACACCCGAGTTCCCGATCCGTGGCAGTCCCTTGTTCAGCCAATCCAGCAGGATGAAGAACAACACGCACGTATCCGACACACAGATGGCGCTGAGGTACACGCTGGCCGACAACTTCCGGAGGGTTCTCCGCTTGAATATGCAAAGCGACACGGAGTTGCCGAAGAGTCCAACGACAATGATGATCGGGGTGAGGTAAGCGTAGAAGTCCAGACCGTAGTCGATTGCGAACGGATCGTCGTGGTCTCCAACAGTCGGTGACAGGTGATCGTGCGGGTCCAAACCGCCGCTACCGTTCGTCGAATTACATCTGCGAAAATAACATAATGAAATCAAGACTGAAGAACTTTGCCTCATGACTATTCATTCTTCGGATGAATGCCTTTATTTCTCTTCTTTTTTATAATGGTTACATTTTGTCTCTCGAAAGTACCTTGCAACAAGAATGCCCTCCTGCGGGAAACCGCTAGAGGCATACTGCCTGCAGCGTAACCTGACCTCGCCGGGGATGGGTTGGAATGGGTGGGATCGGGTGGGGGTGGGGTGACGGTGGAGGGTATCCCTGAACTGGTCTTGGTAAGGGGTTGGTGGTACCTCTGTCCTGGCCAGGAAGAGGCTTGGGGTGAGGGTACTGCAGTCCTGGCCGGGGTCCCTCTTTCCCTTTCCGCCGTACTTCGTACGCGGGCGGTAAAAACTACCATTAAGGAAGGGATTGCCATACACGGCCGCTTTGAGAGTGTTTCTTCCTAACATTTTATTTCCGCTGATGTGCTTACTTGTTAGTCATCGAGTTGACAGAATGACTCCGTGAAAATTTTTAGTTAGATCTAATTTAGGGTGGAGTGACTGAACGATAATTTATTACAAAATTACATCACAATATGTATTTGTGTATCATCACGGTCCACGCTATGAAGTTACGTCACAACGTTATATTTTCCTTTTGGTGTTGTCTGTAAGTTGTGAGCGAAAATAGATAAAAACTAGTGTCTCACAAGGAGTTGTTGGTGTTGGTGTTGAAAGCCTCTTGGAGAAGGTTCATCAACTGCCTGTCTGCCTTGCAGTCAACCATCTTCACTTCAACGGAGATTCATTCCCTCCGTAACCTGCAAATACACAAGGCGAGCGCATTAACTTCTAGTACATTATCTAAGAAAACTTGCGGGAAGGGAAATTCTCCCAGTCATGGATTTTTTTCCAATTTTTACTCTTTGAACAACGAACTTTAATTTGCTAAACAAATCTTCTTTTAACACATGCTGTTCTGCAATAATCATGTAGGCGACGAAACGTTTGCTCAAACACTGAAATTGCGGATGAACACATCTTAATGAGTGACATCTCTTTTTAATCCCATTAATTAAGAGCAACAAAAATCATTTCCATCGTGTAATTGAAGAATTACATAACCTACGTGTTTCTATGACAACCACACAATGACAACAATGCCTTATCCTTTTTTAGGTGATTTATTCATCCAATTATGTTTACAAGACCCTCATTATTTTAACGTAAATGATATTAATTATTTCTTGTCACACGTAAAGCTCTTTATTAATGGTGATGATTGGATGGAAAGAAACAGCATTGTTCAATGAAAAAAACAAGAAATTGGATCCCACGTAGAATTATCTGCGAGACTAAAGATGTAAAGTAATTTTAATGGAATATAAGCTTGAAAGTAAAAATTACATATGCTGGAGATTTATCTGTGTACTCAATCGAGTTTTTCACAATAAGATCAAATTTGACATTTTAAGACAGAATTTACATCAGACATGCTTTAATGATTTTTTAAATGTGAAATGGTGCATGAAACAAACTTCAGTTAAAGGTCTGACACAACCTTAGATCCAATGGTGGTCAGTGTTGTGAGTTCAAATCCAACTGGAGGCATTTTTTTAAAAAAATTTGAACTTCGTCATGCAAATTCAGGCTTAAAATGTAAATGTGATCTTATCATGAAAAACTCGAATATGAAGGTCCTGCCAACAACGTTTTAAAAATCTGTGACCTGCACAGACAGTCGGAGACACAGACCCAACTGAACACAAAACAAACCTCACATTAACATTACCGGGCGTACTGACCTTCCTCACGGATTCATCCTCTAGTCCTGCAAGGTCCTTCTTGAGGGGTGGGCAGATGCCCTCTGTCCTAGGTAGCAAGTAACGGGCAGTAGAATTATCGTAATGTCTTGTTGAAAAGGTAGCAAATACTCCCATGAATTCGTCCGTGGTACTTTCTGTCTTTGACAGACTTGATCAATTCGAATTAACCTAAAAAGGGAAAAAGTCGACTATTTGCAGCCAGGTTTATGTCTTAAATTCGGACTGGACAATCCATTTCTGGGTTAATTGTTAGTCTAATTGCACTGATTTTACCGCAATACGTTCTGCTATGAATTGACTTCTTTCGTTTTCTTTTCCAGGTTTTTTCATCCATCTCAAGGACAATTAATGTCATTACGACCCCTAAACTAACTCTATTAACCCGTTAAATATGGAAGAAAACTAGAATGACGAATAGAGCTTTGACAACCTTCATTAATCTTTTACAAAACGTAATCACTCGATACTCTTATCCCGCGGGGTGATACATCGAGGTAAAATTACGTAACATTTTTGGCAAGGATTATTTTTCGACGCGACCATACATATGTGTGGTTTGCTCTAAATTTTTTCAAACTAATTATTTGTTTCCAAAGTGTTTAATATTTTACCAAATGTATCTTACTACTAGTTTATGTGTTGTAAACGCTGGCAGAGTGAGGATGTATCAAAGAAGGAACTAGAAACTTTCGTCGTCTTTGGGACGGCAAACGAGTTCTCACAGAAAGGTCAACTTGGTAAAATTGACTCATCTACCAATTTCGGTAAACTTTTCTTAAGGATTTTTGTGTCAAATCGGAGTTTCTGGAGATTAGGTATCAGAGGGATGTGGAGGATTATTACCCAAATTTGTACATGAATTTGATGTACAAAAACTAAGCAAATTGGTGGCTTGTATGACATGTCTTGGTTCCAGTTTTTTTTTTCAAAACTTCCAACGTTAACAGCAGATTTGAAATTAGACTCGAAGCAAACTCAAGGATAGTGAACCTTTGACATTCCATCTTTATTTAACTATTTAAAAAGTGCATTAAAGCAGGCTATCTAATTTGAGTGGTCAAGGAGCATAATGTCACGTTGAAATTTTACAATTAGGAAAGTAAGATGAGATACTTATACCCTCACGTAACTTTGTTTGCCTCCACATTTCTTTTCATGTGTTTGTTTTATCTTTGCTGTGAAGATAGTTTTAGTAGAAAATTTTGTGGAACTAAGCACAGTCCAGGAGAAACACCACTCTAACCAATCAAGCCAATCAAGATAGGCGTTTTCTGTCTCCCTCATTTAATTCAAGAACAGCTCTTCACAGTGACATTTGGTGCGTCTATGTTACCCACCCTT
Source organism: Haplosyllis leylae (assembly GCA_038406175.1). Classification (NCBI taxonomy): domain Eukaryota; kingdom Metazoa; phylum Annelida; class Polychaeta; order Phyllodocida; family Syllidae; genus Haplosyllis; species Haplosyllis leylae. Next base: position 19,110 of record JBCAUG010442779.1, read on the forward strand.
CCACTGTTAAGGAGACCTTCTTTCATGTATTTGACTCTTAACGTGAATTTTTCCTTGCAGAAGACAATTGACTCTTAAAACACTTCAAGGCATTTGAAACGTCGAGCTTGATCAAAAAGATATTGCATGTGTAAAAAGTTACTGGAAAGCTCCTGTCATAATTTTGATATTGATGAATGCCAGTCTAATCGGTAAACTCGTCTGCTCGTTTTACTTGTCATCACCACCGTAGTAAAATGTCAGAGCACGACGAACAGCGTGACATTTCGTCTGTGTCGTGCCGTGCTGGCATCACATATCACGGATCGTGTGGTTCACAGTCGTAAACCTTGTGCTGCAGATTTTATGGACACTTTCAGCACATAGGTCACGGTGTGTGAAAATACCAGGTGGTTTCTGAAAAATCTCCGTTATTCCGAAAAACGACACTTTGAAGAAAATAACAATCAAAGCGCGGCACAACAACACACGCGTTATTTCCCATACCTGATATTTACCGCACTCATAGATGCTTTGTGTGAAGATAAGTCATGTCTGTGCACTTTTAGCCATATAGTACATGAATGGCCTTTTTGCTACTTCCTCAACATAATCTATTATCAAGCGGAGAATTGGCCTTTGACAGAAAGCTTTCTTGTTAACAATTTTATTCTTGTGACAATCATGTTACAGTGTATACAATAGTGGAACGTAAATTTTCCCTAGTTTAACAAGTATTTGCACAATATGAGCAACGGAAAGAGTTTCCACGATGTACAGATACGTTAAAATCCACGTTCTACCTTTAGAACGGATCGAATTTGAAAATAAAATACCATTGTTGCTGAAAAGTGCGACTTCGTCGTCTGTCGTAGAAACCGATTTAAGTCAAAACGTGCCCAGGTTCAAAGGACCACTTTTGAAAATTTACAGTTAAGGTAGATCTGAGATATTTATGTGTTTTTTTCGGTACAAAGAAGTTGAGAAAACACAGGTGAATCATGTTGTTCTCTTCACTATTAGCTCATCACACTATAAATAATTAATTGTTTATTTATTTTGCAAAAAATTGTGACATTGCACCCTATTTTGAACTTCCCTATTCATCAACATGTCTGAAAGATAATATAGAGAACACAATACTCTTGTAAAATGTCATTATTGATACGTGCCCGCGTCTGTACATAGTTCTCAACATCAATTAATTAGGAGTCCTTTCGTTAATAATGCAAATCAAATGTTCAAAACAACCGACAATCAGTGAGACGGCACCCTGTGGGATCTGTTCTACACTGACAGCCTATAGAATCTGTTCTAAACAAATTAAGCAAAATTGTGTAGTTTATGTCTTATAAGTAAGCTTAACACCTGCGTTATTAGCCAAAATCGGATGTTTGTAAAAACATAACTCAGTAAAAACATTATCTTATCTTATCTAAACACTGACACCCCATTGGATCTGTTTTAAACCCTTCCATCCCGTGGGATCTGTTCGTAACACTGGGATCCTCAGGACACACCGTTGGACGTGTTGTTAATACCGACACGTTTGAACATCCTTTTATATCTGTTTTAAATACCAAGAGAACACATCCGTGCTGAGCACCCTCTTAAAATTTATTTTAGGTGTTTCTTCAGGAACTACCGTAAGTTGCCAGGTCACAATTGTTTAATATTAGTATTACCGCGCAGATAGTAGTTGTTTGCTCAATATTATAAAAAATAAACCTCAACGTCAAAAGCTGTTGAAGATATTCATTGTCAACCGATAGAAAAAGTTCAAGCACCCTTTTGTCGATTAAATTCCCAAATTTCAATAACAAGTAAAAAGGTAATATTTTGACACTGACGATATAAATTCATAGATTCCCGACTGACTTAATCCAGTTTTGGAGTTTTTTTGTAACATTTCAAGTCTTCCAGAACCTACTACAAATTTCAGCTGTATAACAAAACATTTCTACATTTGCCATAGGATTTTCATTTTCAAACTGAAAGTTTTTATCAATTGCAATAAATATGTCAGTGGTTTATTTGATACTAAGCAAATTAGATCCGGCAAATCCTGAAAGTTTCAAAATTTCAAATAACTAGATTAACACTGACAAAATGCATTACTAGACACTTTGGAAAGTCTGATAGAGAACAGTATTACAACTACATTACTAAGAGCTGCCTTCAGAATTTTAATTGCTCTTTCTACGATTGTTTCATTTTAGGAATCCACCAAGTAGCGTGATGTAAATACGAATTGACTTCTGCAATTGTTATATTAGTGTCGATTGAGAAGGAAAAACTTTCGCCATACATTTTGAGTTCCAACTGATGACTGATACTTTTGGAGTATTCCGACAAATAGACTCAACGTATGTTGAACAGGAAAGTCCTCCTGCGTGAACGCAAGAGGCATATCGCCCGCCACGTGGCAAGTGCTTGCTGTTTTGGCCTATTCCTGGCAGGGTTACTCAGCAGGGGAGGTACCCAGGCTGAGTACCCTCCCCGGCTGTGGGACTGAGTACATCCCCCTGGCTGTGGGACTGAGTACATCCCCCTGGCTGTGGGACTGAGTACCCCCCAAGCTGTGGGACTGAGTACCTTCCCAGCTGTTCGACTGAGTACCCCCCTCATGGCTGTGGGCCTGATTACCCCCCCCCCAGCTGTGGGCTTGAGTAACCCCCCGGGCCAGACCCCTGCAGACCACCCTGGCTATGTTGTGGCTATGTGGATTGACAAACAGACTGAAACTATTACCTTCCCCCATCCTTCGGATGCAGGCGGTAAATATTTGCTGTCAATTATGAGTATATAGAGTAGCTATCATCTGGGTGCAATCGAGAGTAAATGATCGGATACGTAATTGTGAGTACAGGGGTTGGTGACGACACGGCAAGCACTAGAAACTTACAAATGATTTGCTGAATTTAAGTGGATTCAGGTTTCATTAAATGTGGTACCAAACGTACTTTTCACTGATATCCCGCTCCAAAAAATGATGAAAGTTCAAAGACAACTGGTAGATCTACATAGAGAATGGTTTGCGTCCGGATATTTTCTTTGTAGATCCGCCGCTGTTGGCTTACATTCAGTATTCTGCTCAGTTTCCGAACGTTGGTCATTTTGAATTCCTGACAGATAATCTATAGATAATTCAATAATGTTTAATAATTGATCTGATTATCAGGTGCATTTAATCTGACAATTAGATATCATCAGTGTCAGCGCACGTTTTTTGTTAGGCGATTATAAAGGACAAACGGATCAATAACAAGAACACTGAACCCACAATTTGGCACTAATTATGGTGTCAGAAACTAGACCATGCGACGGTTAAAAACACCATGGAAACAGAATTTATTTGCTCCATTATTGAAGTAGAATTTGCTAAAAAATCTCCAGAAAGTTTGAGAATAATGTGACTGAAACAAATGTGATAAAACTATAACTAGATCTATTTCACTCGTCATTAAAAACATCTGGACGTTTTTAAAATATTATTTGAACAGAAGTCTTTCCTTCTGAAATTATGGATTCTGTTGCGTGTGTGATATTTCAAAGGTTTGCAAAAAATAATTACCGGAAATTTGGAAAAACTTACTGATGGTAAAATTTATTTCCCTTTTCTAAAACCAGAAGTACAGATAATCCGCTTCTTTGTGAGTTTGCGTTACTCTGTGTACAAAAAGGTCATGTTCTGTTTTTCACCAGGTGGATGGTCCATCTGATCTCACTCACGTTTCAAGAGATTATAAACCGGCAAATGAATCTAATTTTTCAATTCATTAAACTATTTCCAGGAAACAGCGTAAAATTCTCCGTCTTTGATTTAACTAATAAACGAAATTACATTGTGAATAAATCTCAGGAGGAACAAATGCAATTAATTGTTCGAGAAATTAGCCTTGTTTTTCAGCCATCATTGTATTTGCGTTGCATTTGCTAAACTTTAAAACAAAACTAACATCTCTTAAGATAAGGATTTTTTGGCATAAATAAATTCACCTAATACAAACAGCAATTTTTGAGGAATTTTCAAAAGTGTAAATGTTACAGATATATCAATAAAAGTGTTTTTTTATGGACGCATAATCTCAACAGGAGCCTTATACCAACGGATCAAAAGTTAAATTCTCTCATTCTGATCTACCAACTTGGAATTTGGCAGATCTTGAAGAAACACTCATCGTAAAAACCTGTGTAAAACCTAAATTGTTACAATTAGTAACACAAAAAGACCAAAATGTGGACAATTTCTAAAAGGTGAGTAATGAGGAATAATAAGTCGGATCAAACTTATTTTCAAATTCTGTCTAATCACCCTAATCTTATTATTTATGCAAACCGATGAGTTTCATGAGTAGATCTAAGTGTGCATTTTGATTGGAGGATGTTGATCATGTGACTGAGTTAAAAGTGAATTAATTTTACATCCGCATATAAAAACAATATTTATCAAGCACGCATTTTTTGAATATATGCCATGTAATTCATGCAACTTTTCCACGTTCACTACATTGCACAGCAAGAAATATAATAAGCCATTCAAACCTGAAATTTGATAAATGGTTTAAAATAAACCAAACTGTTCATTACAAAGCAAAATATAAATGGTTTGCTTTATGAACGTTTTGCGAACTCAAAGGAAATATATGAATCATTCCTTCAACCATAAATAGTATAACCGTTTTGGAACGAGCTGTTACAATCTGTGTTGCAGTGTTTCGTCAAAGTCTGAATTCATTGTAGCTTGTCCCTGGGACTTATTATTGATTACATTTCCCCTATTTTTTATCGTACAGTGAATGATGATTTGAAACAGATGATAGAGAAATGTTTCAATTTTATGAAGCACAGATAAAATGATAGAGCCAGCACTTGCAAGTCCCAGGCCACTTTAGTTTGAGGAAAAAAGTTCAGAAAAATTCTTTGTAAATCTAGACACTAACACTTTGTGAAAAAAGAAAGTTGAACATTGTCTGAAACATTTAAAAGAATTAAAATTCTCTATTTCAGAGATTTTCCTGCCGATGGCCCCAACGAATTGAGGGAGAACTATCTTCGTATCATTTTCATTTTTGCTTTTCGCTTTCCATTATGTTGCCTCTGAACTGAGCTTCTTATTAAAACTGACAGCAGCAAACGACGTCTCACGGCACCCAGAAAGATAAAGAATCAGTGTGAACAAGAATGTTTTCTGCAGAAAAAAGTTTACAACGTATCATTGACACACTATGCAACCATAGATTCGATTTGAACCCAGTCCAAGGAAACAACACATAGATTAACTAAGAGATCTCCTTAGCGTTAATAACACTCGTAATGTTTAACATAGAGGTTAAATAAGCGCACTCGGGGAACCGCAAATAAATGATTTCAAAACAGTTTAAAATTTATCAACGCAGCTTAGACATATTCAAGTTCCTGTGGGAGTCTTTTGCGTCAAATCTCTCTTTGTTGGGACATACGGGCATTATCGCGTTCCGGATAAACTAAGATTTTGTCAAAATTCGAACACAAAAATAAATGTTTTTCCTGATTTTTATCCCAACTCGATATTGTTTATTTGGCATCATTCAAGCCACTAGTCAAACCAGGTTTAAAATGATAAAACCAGTCCAAATGAGAGAAAGAATTAGGTGCATCGCACAGTGAAGCACTTCGCCTGTTACCGTATGTGCAGACATCAACGAAAGGCCGAGATCAAATCTTTTTATACACTCACTGTGAAATCAATAATTATAGATGCGATGGGTACATTTGGGTGATGGACGACCAGAGAATTATACCACATAACTTGAATCGAATGTAGTAAAAGCAAACTAGACACGTCGGTGCATAAATTCATTTATGATCAGTAATAAGTTGAGGCGAAATCTACTGCTACAATAACATCTTCTTTCTATTAAATGTAATTGCAGCTATGAGATCAGAACTATGTTAAAAATTCTCTATTTGATTTCCCTTTCTTCCAACAACTACAGTGAATGCGATGGAGACGACTTTCTGTTACTTTTGAGTTAGATCTAATTGAGACCATCAAATTCCACTTTTCATCGTTTATCTTATACCCAATAGACTGAATACTATTCGACATTTTCATACTTTTCAAATTGATAATTAGGCACACTTCTTTGAATTTGGCATTTAAAATGCTATGAGTTAACACTGGGTTCATTGGTTGCAAAAAAAAAAAACAATTTACGAATAAATGTTGATTCTACCGGATTGGTTCTTTTGCACACAATGATTTTACTTGGATACTCAATACAAAATTGGAATGTTTACGAATCACCTACATGTTCCATATATCAGATCACTCATAGATCTACAGAGACAGAAGTCATTTCCAAATTTAAACACACCAATGGCAGATATACCAGTATTGCCACTTTGATATATTTCCGGGGAAAACATCGCTGGGATGTAATTCTCCTGGTGACAATACCTCCGCAGTGTGAACCACCAGAATTTACGTGACACCTTATTGCTCACTACAAGAGAAGTTGTTCTCCAATGTGCTGTTAACCGTTTCTCAAATCAGTGTTATTGCGAACTTTATTTTACCCAATTGCGACTAACATGTCACACGAAAGGATTGTACATACAAGCAAAAAACCAATTCAAACGTGCTTGCCAAAGTAAAATTCACTAAAAGATTATTTTCCAATTAATTGGACAGTAATAATGATGACATTAACGCTTATGGGATAGTTCTCAAATAAAAGTTGTTCACACATAAAGAGCCACAGTGTGATTTAAAATACAAATTTGCCAAAGGGTAAATTTAAGCAATGTGAATAGGAAGCTTTTAGTGAATTCAAACAACAACGCAACCAATCCGGTTTTACCTTTCCTAATCTGTGCTTGTTTTGAGAAACCGAACACTAACCTCCAAGTTGGGCATGATAGCGCGGCGGATCGCAGGTAAACTGGAAAAACACAAAAATTAGAATTTCTCTTGCAGTACTTTCACACATGTTTTTAAAATGTGCCTATGACATTTTGGTTCATCAGTTTGTCCACATGGAATTTTCTGAAGGCACTTTGCCAATTCTTCTAAATTTCGGAAAATAATTTTGTCAATGAACTCGATTTAACTTCATTCAGGTTTTCTACAATCAAACAGTTTTTAAAAGTTTAGATGATTTGGCAAAGTGCCATCAGAAAATTCCATGGGGACAAACTGATGAATAAAAATATCTCACGTATAGGCATATTTTTAAAAAGGATGTAAACGTACTGTAAGATATATTCTAATTTTTGTGTTTTTCTTAAACTTGACTCAACTTTATTAATTTACATGCAATCCGCCGCGCTGATCTCCCCTGAAGTTATTGTTGTGTTGCGCAAGGAATTATGTGACTGTGAAAGAGAATAAATTTCTATTTACCAGGAAGAATTTAATAAAAGAAATTGTGTCTGGAACTTCGATTAATGGTTCCTTAGTTAAAACCCCATGCTTTATTTATGCCCGTATTATCTGGACATTTTACTGCCCCCCTGAGGTCTTTATTTTGGCTAGTTCACCAAAGGTTCAACGACCAGAGTAAATACAACAGTCTCAACTACGTGAAAACTGTAAAATTACATGCGATTACATTTGACTAATTTGACTCAGTTGATCAATTGAGAAAACTCAGTGGTCTATTTCGGACATTTTGCTGTTACCCTGCAATGGAACATTCCCATTTTAAATCATGGCGAAGCACTTTCTTGATTTATCACCGAGAGAACAATCTGAGATCCACAGGAACTCGTGTCATCTCAAAGTGTCGAGGTTTTGACTAGGCTAGCAACCAAGTGCTTCATTTCAGACAGGAGGTCAATTACAGAGTTCTTATCTATGTAAGGATTTGTGACAGCAGAAAAAAGATAAGGTTTTTCCTAATGGAAAGATTATCTAGACGCATTGGAGACGAGTCGTATCTTATGAGTGACAGTACTCTTCAGAGGGCTTGCATTGCAATCGAATTGCAACTGCCATTTCCTTTTGTGTTATCAGTAACAATATGCCACTTTGTTGGAAAGTAGTTCGAAAGAGCATCAGCCTCAATGAATTGAAGCGATTATGTTTCACAGCTAGTGAAAGCAAAAGCGTTAGCAGATGCTCTGATCTCTCCCGTTATTCAGTAGCAATTAACAAATGTTTCAGAAGCGACATCGGTTTACCTCAGTTTTCATTCAATGTGAATAAGCCCTAATGATTCTTTCAAACAGTTTGAATATTTTTGTTTGAAGTTGTAACATAAAGACAGAATAAATTGGATGGCATCCACTACATCATAAAAATTATGTTCGCCATCTGTTCAAGCCATATTCTTAATTAATCTCTTCCCGTTTTTCATTTGAAAAGGAAGAAAAACGCAGCAAAAAGATGTTGCATCCAATTACCATAAAACAATACAAGTCATTTTATGACTTCTTAGTTACATGAAAGCCAGACATACTACTTCGTTTTTACAGAAGTAAATGTAATTAATTTGATTCCAAGCCGAGCGTGTTCACGTTGCACAGGGTGCGCCCGTCACGTCTTACGTACTTCTCACTGCTTTACACAAGGTGTAATATATAATTATCACACAATCTTACTTACAGCTGCTTTGAGCAAGAGTAAACATCTTACACACTTTCCACAGTAATTTGATACGCTGTGTTTTTTTTCTGAAAGTAAATTCAGATTTATTTTCAAGATTCCATAATGGTAATTGATAGAATGGATTGCCGACTTTTCATGATTACCATTTATTTACATGCGCACCCTTTGGCGTCATTACCAATACACGTCAGAAAATACTATGTGTAGGGTCGAAAACAGAACAGTCGATTCGCATGCACTAAGGTGCCAAAATCTCATTTCCAAATCCTATCTTAACAGGTCAAGAAGAAGATTTCGTGTTCATTGCCTTCCGACCTAAGTAATTTCCTAATCCGCAACGGATTTGCATAGATTTCCTTGGAAAGAAACTATCAGTCTATATTTGGCCGTAATAGTAATGAGAAGAATAAAAGCCAGGCCTTCAGTAAGTTGACAATTTATATGAATAAACTTCAACTTGAGGCTGCCCCATTTTAGGGTCACCAAATTAGGAGATGCAAAGAAACCTTAGGATCTGCTTATTTTTATCATTGAGCGGGGAACTTTCTATTTTTTAGTTTTACAATTAGTCTCATTATCCATTTCTAAATATGTTCCATATTCAACGTACAACTGGTATTTTACTCTTGATGCGATAAATTCAATAAATGCATGATAATTGTTTTGAAGAAGCATCCTTCCACCTCACAATTTATTTCTGGATTGAAAGATCTGAATGCAACATAATCATTGTTTATTTCTTTTCCTGTAAAATAGAATACATTGAGAAAAAGGATTGAATCATTGTTAATTTGATACAATCAATATACAAAGCCGTGGAAAAGAATGGCCCGATAACGGAAAATGTGTTGTTCCTTTGTACCTACTGCACTGCACAGTGAGAATTTGTGTGAAACTACCGACCATGTGATTTAATTAGAATTATATATTTGATTAATCTCCAAATAGACATCAAGATTAGACTCTTTTGTCTGTTTATTTACTAGTTCTGAATGCATGACCATTAAAATATCTCTCAAGAAGTGGCTAACTACATGGTCAGTAAACAAATACCGTATTTTTATTTGATTTCTATTCTGCAGAATTCATGAAAAAACTGTTCATTCGTCTTTATTGCAGAAATGATAAGAAAATTAAAGAAATATAATAAATAAATAAAGAACTCCAAATCAGGCGGTTTCTCAGTCATTCAAATACAGTTCAGCATAATGTTAATGAACAATTTGGCACCCAGATCAAGAAATGTTCTTTTTTTTAAATTTCTACTTCATTGACGTCACACTTTCAGAAACAAAACAACTTGTTTTTACTGTTCAATGAATTCGTTCAATTGCTGCTTGTCTGTATCTTGTTTTTAGCATTCAGTTTTACCCAACTTTCATCAAAGGATAGAAATTGAGTACACAGTTCTAAGCAAGTCTATTGTTACAATGTAAAAAACATTGTTTATCAGTAATTCACTCTAAATTAAAATCATGATAAATGAACACAATAAATCAATCCTTTATTTCTTTGATTTTCAATAATTTAACCATCAAAATATGCATACTGTTCTTAAGTCAGCTCTACCAGCTGTCGTCTAGGTAAACACAATTACCAAACCATTGCCTATGACTTTCTTTGTTTTGTTGTTTATGGCCCGAGGCTATGCTCTTTATTAAGGAACCTGGATAAACACGTGATATTGTTATGTTGATTACCTAAGATGATTGCTGGTGTAATAACGGTATATTTAAAGACCCGAAACTTCAGTTTTGACATTGACGAATGTACACTGATTGTCAATTATGAGGAGGAAAAAGCATTGCACAGAAATTGAACATAGTAAACAGTACTACTTTTTACAAAATAGTGTAGCAATGATGCCTACCACGGGAGTTTTCTTGCAGGGAAAAACTTTTCTGATTACGGTCGTATTCTCATTGAAACTTGCAAACTTGAGGTGTGCGGGACATCCCTTGCTATTGGACCGAATTAAGGCAGTTCTTTGGGACCTGCCGTTGAAAGTTTTAATACTTGAAGATTTATTATTTGAAGAAAATAATGTCATGTCATGAGTTCTCTTTATATTTTACAGTTTTATGAAATTTAAAGTATTTGCAAGTTTCCCTAAAAGTTTCCATGGTCCACTTGTTTATGAGAATGCACTGCAATTTTGTTTGCTTTACTAAATATCAGGCAGTGAAAGTTTCACCAGGTGGCTCGTTCGCCCTTCGCTCCTGGCCGTTGACAGGGCCGCGGACATGTCCGCGGACGGCCATGGACAGGGCCACGGACATGTCCGTGGACACTTCCAAGGTGTCTGCGGACACTTCCGTGGACACTTCCGAGGCTGTCCGCGGACACTTCCGAGGCTGTCCACGGACACTTCTGCAGACACTTCCACGGACACTTCCAAGGCTGTCCGTGGACACTTCCGAGGCTGTCCGCAGACACTTCTGAGGCTGTCCACAGACACTTCTGAGGCTGTCCACGGACACTTCTGAGGCTGTCTGCGGACACTTCTGAGGCTGTCCGCGGACACTTCCGTGGACACTTCTGAGGCTGTCCGCAGACACTTCCGAGGCTGTCTGCAGACACTTCCGCAGACACTTCCGAGGCTGTCCGCGGACACTTCTGAGGCTGTCCGCAGACACTTCCGTGGACATGTCCGCGGACACTTCCAAGGCTGTCTGCGGACATGTCTGTGGACACATCTGAGGGTGCAAAGGGTGCAAAGGGGTGCAAAGGATGCGAAGGGGTGCAAAGGGTGCGAAGGGGTGCAAAGGGTGCAAGGGGTGCAAAGGATGCGAAGGGGTGTGAAGGGGTGCAAAGGGTGCAAAGGGTGCGAAGGCCATTATACACTAGGTTTTTGGGTCCCCACCACCCTTGGTCCTAACAAGTTTGATTACAACATATAGTG
>JBCAUG010442780.1:0-15816 GCA_038406175.1 Haplosyllis leylae
TCTTCCTTTGTCTGGCTTCACATCCTGGCACTTACATCCTGCTTGGCATTTCATGACAAAGAAAGTCCCTGGTTTCTTCACAGAATGTCTCCATTTGAGTATCAGTGGGTAGTTAAAGATCCCAGTAAGCTGTCACCATGTTATATCAGGTCGGCACAAACAATAACTATTGTTTTAGAGACTTTATTGTAACCCAGAATCAATATACAGCTTTGGAGGTGCCATGTTACGCTGCACTATATATGCGATAGGTGGCGTACTATGACATTCGGTAATTTTTGTGAGCACAATTATTTCTCTTAAATTACAGTAAAAACAATCTAGATCTACATAGAAATGGGGTGTCCAGCTAATCCAAGGGGTACAGGCTTTTCGAAGCCCTAAAATTCAGGCCTTATGTGCTTTTAAAAAGCACATGTGCTTTTTTGTGCGTTTTTTTCATCATCTTTTTTTTCGGTAGAAATATTCAGAAAGTGCTTTTTGGGGAGAAAGTACTATTCTCTGTTGGGCCTTTTATTTTTTCAAGAAAACACCACTATTCTGAAGGTTTTGGGCACAAAAGAATTCAATTTTTTTCCAAAGTCTGTTATATTGTACTATTTTCTTGGAAAAAGTTTTCTGCCTGGCATCACTCTGCATAGAGTTCACTGCTAGGTGTACTGCTGTCCACATGTATCTTTAGATATGAGAAAAATATACAGAAAAAATGACTGGATATGATAAAAATACACAGAAATGATGACTAAATTAAGAATATTTTACATTAATCATTGGAAAAAGTAAATTCACATTCAAAATCCCTGTTGAGAAGTGCTTTTTTGCAAAAAAGTGCTTTCTTCCGTGATGCTTTTGTTTTTGCTTTTTTTTTTTCGCAAAATGGGCATATGCATGTAAATTGGAAAGTGTCGTGCAATAATAACACAAGTTGTGGTGTACCTTCAACTGTGATAGCATTACTACCCGGTATTAAGAGTAAGGGCTCGCTGTGGCTCAGGACCTTGTACACACGTAGCTCATTTGTATGAATTTGGGCCAATTTCAAGGTCACACTCCCAACAGAAAGAGTAAACTGCTTTAACGATATTTTGTAAAGTTTGAGCAAAAATTGTAGTTATTTTTCCATCACAGACACAGAACATAAATAGTATATAGCTCCTGAGTAAATGAAACTGAAGTTTTCAAAATGAGACTTTCTCTCTACCTTGAAGGGAGCAACCATAAGGCATCACTTTTCTCTCTTGGTAAGAAAAGCAGTGGATAAGCATTTTGCATGGTTAAATGTATTTCCGTTTGAAATACATACCATTCTCTAATTTGATAATTACTTTCATTGTTATGAACTGAAAATTCAATAAAATGCATGGACTATATATAATCCATGCATATAGTAAATATTTTTAGGAACATTCCTCTCATCTGAACTGTTCATTAGTGGAAAACAAATGAAATAAAATATTTCGTTTATTGTTTTACCAGTGAACCCCTGTTGCCTAAATAGAATGGAAAACAATTTAATGCTAGAATCATGGTTAATTTTACAGTGATTTATACAACTGATCAATTGACATGTTTAAAAAAGCATGGAAACCATGAGAAATAAGAACTCCACTGATGAACAAGAGAGAAGTTTTCCCAGTCGGTGAATTTTGACATTTTGTGAAAAAGTGAAATTGTTACAAATATGAATGAGCCACAATGCCCACGTTACCGCTGCCACATAGATGACCATATTTCGTCAAATGAGGGTTTTTACACAAGTCGTCGTTACTGTGAGGCGTATTAATTCAAATTAAACTCTCTTTGTATGAGCATTGCGCGCAATTCCCAACTACACATATGGGTCTTCCCTGCAACATACCGGTGGATCCAGGTCATCCTGAAAGATGAATTAATTGAATTCAATACTTTAGCATCATCGTGGTTCTTGTGTTGCTGAAGGAAGTGTATGCATTCTTGGTGCTAAAAATGTTATGCATATTGAGTATGCTGGACTTGTAGGTGGGAGGACGTGTGCTCAGTTCCACAAACAAATCTGGTTTTTGCACAGAACTGTGCTGTCTTCAATGTTATGGGCTTTAGCGAAAGAAAAAGAAATCAAAAACTTTACATTACATAAATTCATATGCATTGGTGGCATGAAGTATGCGAAACAACAACGGACGCTCTTCCTTTTGTAGGGGAGGTGGGTGGGTGGAGCGCTGAGACCAGGATTTGGAGTGCAGCTTCACTAGTTGTAATGTCTAGATATTGCCATTTTAGTCAATACTTGCGCCGGCCTGACTGTATGCCTATCAATGTGCAAAGCCGCTGCTAGTTGCAGCTTGCCTTTTTGATGGTACATGTTGTCTGTCCTGGACAGGCGCAGATTTGAACACTGCAGGATAGAAACCTTTCAAGAGACACCTGCTTTGGCTTTGTGGAGACACCTCTGTATTGAAGGCACTGAAAGGCTTCTGTAAGAAGCTCACTGTGAGACTGATTGGAGAATTTGAATGGATTATGCAAAGCACTGAAGTGGTACCATTGGTCGGAATTTTAGGACACCGGTATGATCAGATGGTCTGGACAACTGCACCAAATGAATTGTACAGATTTACACAATTAGAAACATGTTTTTGAAACTGTAGAATCATTTACAATTATTTGAGATGTGCGTGCCAGCAGATGTTCTCCGAAGTAAGTCCAAAATCATTTTGCCAAAAACTATTTTCGAGCTTCGTTCTTCATAGGATCAGCACACGTAATGGCACCATATGTTGGTGCTTCGTTGTCGTAATTGAAGGCGATTTAAATTGAGTTTTGTTTATCTTATGAGAAATATGACATTAAGTATCAGATCACTTCTCTTTTTGTGCCGTACTACCGGTGCCATTCTGCTTCGTAGTAGGATCTGTAGTTGTCACTTCATTCCATTAATCTGAAGAGGTCCGTGAAGTAGTGAATTCACTTTTGTCATTGCTAAACCGCTGTCAATTGTTGCGAATACACAATTTTAATTTATTGTTCTCACAACACGGGAAATTAGATGAGAAATAGAAGGCGTTTCTACAATTGGATTTCTACGTTATGGAGCGTGGACCTGCTACTTGATGCATGTGATCAATTAGGGATCCATTAACTCTGTTTCTGCAATGAAAGCGTTCGGCGTGCAAATGGCTTAATTGTTCGATACGCATCGTCCTGGCAGAGAGCAAAGTTCATAATCTGACGTAAATTTGTTCTGCACCGGGCTTTAGTCGTGTCCTTTCGAAACTGTCTGACAATACAGTATCAAGACCACACCTCAGGTCAGAGGGTGGTTCGAATGTGCATGTATTTCGACTATTAATAGCCAATTTCTTTTTCTATTTCATATGGAAATGACGTTCAGATGATCGTACTTACTTCAGTCTTCATGTAGAACCAACACCTCGTGACACAGCAGCATCTGGACAATGTCGACCACGTTCTTACCAACTGAATTTCCAGCAGAACCAAAGAAGTGCGACCGTTATTACACAGAAAACAACAGGACCCACTTCATCTACGGTGGCTATGAGGGTATTCCCGAAAACTTGCTCATCAATTTTGTCGTCTGGGTGGTAAGTCGTCTTTCAACTTCAAAAAAGAAAAGGGACATGGTGTGTTTTCTGTTAATGGGTGACAATCTATTCTTGTTACTTTGCTTATGGAACGAAAATAGTCACTGGATTTTTCCGGATAGCACTGAGTAATACGAATATTTGTAGGATTCTAAAGATGTCGCTGACTCCCGTGTTGCATAATTATATATCTAATTAGTAACGTTCCAGGGATTCATTATTTTCAATTTCAATCTTTCAGGTTTTACTGATACTGTTTTCGTTTTTACGGAAGATAGCCTGGGACTATGGTCGTTTAGCACTTGTTAGTCGCACAGAAGCAAGGTTGGTAAAACGCGAGCAATTTTGGGTGGTGATAATTTTTTTACCTCCCTGCGCTGATTTAAATGTTCAGCGGCAAGAACTATCTGAACTACAATTACGACTGGTTTCTGTGAGCAAAAATTCATACGAACCTCCTGCCACGTTTAGGTATATTTTAAACCGTTTGAGAAAGAAGTCAAAAATTGAGTCAAATGGTAAATATCATGATCTTTTGGCTTAAATATTTGTGATTTCCTTCTCTGGTAATGGCGAAACTCAGTAAATCCATTGCACAGTTCGAACTTAATAGTTTCATATCCGTAGTATTTCACAGTCGGACAAGAGTTTGTCCAGTAGCAAATTTAAGAAGTCAGTAGTTTATATGTGAGTAGTTAGATTTAAATGTGATTTAGTTACTATATATTTGATTAAAATTAAATGTAATTGTGAATTTTGTGTTGATCTGTAGGACGTTGCTGGAGGACGAGTCAAGATATAATGTGTATGCACGCAACTACTTTCACTGTTTAATTTAAAAGTTGTTTCTGTTAACCTTTTTACGTTGGTCTGGTTTTCGTAACCCTCTTCAAAAATTAAATAATGACTGTTTCTCAAAGTAGAAAAATCATAAAGTAACAATCGTTCTTTACAAAATTGAGAACTCGGAATAATCAATCAGAGAACTTTGAAATTCGGCCATACAAATAATTTTTGTGTGATAAAAAGCTTTTTGAGAGTTAAATAACTTGTTCATGTCTGCCCTTCACCCGGCACCAAAACAGTCAATTTTTGTGAAAACTTTGTTGGTGAACGGCTGAAGCTTAAGTTTTTTTTTTTTTTAAATTGGGAGCATGCTTGATTAAATTACACTAATCCGCCTAATTTGCCTGAACATTAAGCTTGACTGATTTTTTTTCTTGGCATATTCACCATAATATTTCCAGCTGAACATTTCAGTGGGCTCAAATTTATACCAACTTCCCATATTTAAGTCAGTAACACTAACTATGTACACTATATCTTAAATTATATTTCAAGTGTCGCACGTTAGAATTGGCTAAAAATTAGAC
This sequence comes from Haplosyllis leylae, assembly GCA_038406175.1. Lineage (NCBI taxonomy): Eukaryota > Metazoa > Annelida > Polychaeta > Phyllodocida > Syllidae > Haplosyllis > Haplosyllis leylae. Next base: position 4,955 of record JBCAUG010442780.1, read on the forward strand.
AAATACTGGTGAAGTCGTCGCCATGGCACGTTCTTCTATAAAGAGGGAGAACCGAACGTGATCAAGCAGTTCACTGGTGGCACTTGTTTCTAAATGACTTTACGACTTGCACATAAAGTCTGGTGATTTGTTCACTTGTTTCTGCACTTTACCACATGACTTCATGGGACAACCGTGCAGTGAAAAATTGCTACTTCACTAAAATACACAATTTTCATGGGATTTGGAAATGATAAAATCCTTAATTGTTACTGAGTACAAAGTTTTTACAAGAAGTAATTGGTTGAAATTAATTTGTAGAATACTAAAGAATAACATGTGAAAGAAATGAGTGGAAAATTTTAAATATATATTTTTGATGAGGACACTGAGTGAAGTCTGCACTTGTTTCTGCAACATGAAGTAGCTAATAATAAATGTGTTTTTTCATGAAATGCTGGGCCAGAAACAAGTGCCACCATTGCAAAATAACTTACTAACTCAAAATGGTATGTTTTTTCGCACGAGGGTAGTATGTAAGAATACGTAAAAGTGTGGGAGGCATCGGTATACGGCTTTAATCACTATGTGACGTGATTCTAACTTTTTGTGATAGGCAAGCCCGGTTTCAAAGAGGGTATTTTTTCCGTTATTGTTGAAAAGTTTATGTTTCTTATTAATTTCATGTTTTGTCAGTGGTGATATGGTAGTGTTAAGATTGAAATCTTCTGTGCTATTGGGCTTTATTTTGAGACAAGTCATATCTCAGTATTTTTCATTTGTGTAAAAAGCACCTGTTTTACATACTAAATTGAACTAATTTCTTTGTGTACAAAACTCAACCTACTTTCATTACTACTTTTCGAAATAAAATTGAAACATCGAAACACTGAATTCAAAATCCAAATGGTTTACAGATGGACGTCATTGTTTTACGGTGATCACACTAGTTTGAACGAGTCCAGAGGTTCACAAGAATCACTCGATGCACAAGTTCATAAACAGGATAAGGTAAGAAATATTGTCAGAAACGTTATTTTTAAGTGAGGAAGAAACAGATTGTAGGAGGCAGGAAAAGTGAAAAGAAACAAGCAAATTTGCTGATTGTATTTCCATTACAATTAATTACCCAACACAAGAAAGTCGTGCGTGAACGCAAGAGGCATACCGTCCGCACCGCACAACCGTCCTGGTTCTGTGAGGTGGGGGGAGAGGAAGGGGTACCCCTATCCTGGTTGGGGGGGGAGTGTACCCCTATCCTCACTGGTGGGGGGGGGGGGTGGCCCCCTCCTGATCTGGGGGCTCCCCCCCCTGGTTTGGGGTCCCCCTATCCTGGTCTGGGATGCCCCCTTCTTCCCCGTAAATGACCAGAGACTGGGGTACCCCCCCCCCCCCAGAAAGGTACCGGAGACTGGGGTGCAGATGAGCCTTCAGGCTATTTAAGGGATTTCATAGACCCACAAAGTTGTTCCAAGTGTTTGATCAACTTGGAATTTTGCCGAGGACATCTGTACTATATGATTTGTATTTGTTCAAAGATGTTAACCATTTTAGGAAAATGCAAAAGCACCAGAGGATGAGGTGATAATTGCTATTTCGAAAGCATGATAGATGAGTTCAAATTTTAGATCTAAGTAAAGTCAGTAAGCCTGAGTGTGAAATGAATTTTGAACAGAAAAAGATAAAAGAGTTGTTAGTCATTAAAAGAGCCGAGAATGTATTGAATCAGTTCTTCATATCAAGGAAAGGTTGGTCAGTTTTCTTCCAAATTCTGCCTGATAAAGACAATGTGCAGAATGTGATGACCAAGAATCCTTAACTTTTTGGGGACATTCGGAGACTTTATAGTATAAACACCTTGTATTCGAATATGTTAAATCAAGATGCTGGTTTCTATGACTGTCGCTTCCTGAGCCTGAAATATGATTAAGTTAAGTTCCCAAAACTATACTTAAATTAAACCATGGCTGTATTTAAACCAAAGTTAAATTCTAGATTGCGCACCGAATACACAAAATTCCCACCAGATGTTTGAAACCAGCGAATAACGATGGAAATTATTAACCAGTATCGTGTTTTCCTTTTTGTAGGGGTTTTGCTCCTGGATCCCGGCCTTCTTCAGACTGAGGTGAGTAAACCTGTACAAGTTCAATAATTTTGCCGGTTACTTCCAAGATTGTGGCGAGAGCAAAGGTTCGGAATAAATGTCAACTACATATTGACACGAATCTGTTCTTTTCAGAGATGATCATATATTGGCTAAATCAGGACGGGACGCGGTGCAATACTTGTCATTTCAACGTTACCTTCTCGTCTATCTTTCCATTGTTACCGTCTTTTCTATAGGTGTCATCCTACCTATCAATTTCCAAGGAGATCTTGGTAAGATTTGTCAGGCTGGATCACGATGAATAAAAAGTCACGCCATTTATGAGCTGTAATATAGTCCTGCTTTTTTCCCTGAGACTATTGAGATCATGCTGTAGTTTAAGGTCACTTTCCCTTTTTCCCTAACAAATGATTGTTTCTGGGAGATTTTAGTGAAAATACGGATGATGTTGCGTCATCATTGAACATTGTATTTTGTAACGACGGAAAATTAATTGCTACTTTCTCTGCATTGCAGAAGGGGACACCCAAGCGTTTGGTCATACGACAATCAGTAACATGAATTCCAAGTAGGTTTTCTCTATTTCGATGACGCACGTAGCTGATTGTAAATGATCTCACGATGCAGGTTTGTCAACCTCACCCTTAATTTTTCATTTCAGCTCTCCAACACTGTGGGTACATAGTGTTTTGGCCCTTGTTCTACTGATCGTTGCTGTCATTTTCATGAGACATTTTTCCGTCAATCTGCAATATGAAAAGGACGAGCAGGTGTGTGTGTGTGAATTTCTTCACGTTTTTCAGTTTACTTTATCACTGATATTGAAATGTTACTCATGACGCATTACTATTTGTATCTTCAAAGGCTACGAGGACATTAATGATATCAAATATACCGAAAGATAGATGCTACAAGAGCCAAATTCAGCAACACTTTCGGTAGGTGTAGAGATAGAATAAACATCTTAGTTTCGATTATCAGTTTCGAGAACGCCAATGCGTCATTGATAGATACATTGTTTTCAATCTTCTTCGTACACTTTGTTTTCAGAGAGGCGTATCCAGAAGCCCCTGTACAAGACATCCAGTTCGCATACAACATAGCCCGACTTTGCAAACTTGACAATAAAAGGTACTGATCCCTGAAACAGTATCTTAGACTTTTCAAATTATTAAACCAACAACCAAATTTTAAAGGCTTCACATTACCACATATTCTTCACGCTTATAATTTTTGTGATGAACAGACAACGAGCCCTGGAAGGGTTGATAAATTCCGAAGCAATCTTCAAGCAGTCTGGTAAAAGAGCGAAGGTTACTCCAGTACCATGTGGACAGTGTTGTTGTTGCTGTCAGGTCTGTGGGATTAAGGAGGTATAGTTCCTGTGTTTATTTTGTCACGAAAGATCTTTCCTAATTAAATATTTGACGTTCTCGTTGACAGTAGTAACGTTGTTTTTAAACATTACGAAATTTTAGTACTTTGCTTTCCATCTTCTCTCACAGGTTGATGCAATAGACTATTATGCAACAGAAGAAGTGTGTCACAGAGAAAAATGCGAAGTGGAGAAAGTGAAGGCGTTTAAAGATCCCTTGGGCATAGCATTTGTGACGTTTGAAAATGATCACGTCGCTACAAAGTATGTTATGTTGAGTGATGTTCTGTCATTTTTATCGTTTGTTGTACCAGTTTATGTGAAAACTTACTGAATACTCAGTAAAGCTGAAAATAATGTTTTCAGGGTCAATACAGACTTCAAAGTGTCGTGCAAAGGAGCACATAATCCTCACCCGTCATCAGTCAGTAGGGATCTAGGAGTACATAACTGGGAAGTGAAGTATGCGCCAAGTCCCGATAATATTTACTGGTAGGTTGGCACTGATTTTCTTGACCGAAAGATCGAGGATACACTTTGCCCATGTGTATATTTCGTTCCGTTTTTATCATTTTATTTCTATTGCAGGGCTAATCTGTCTGTATCACCGGCAGTTTGGTGGGTGAAGGCCATCTGCATAAATTTCTTTTGTTTTATTGTCCTCTTCTTCCTAACAACTCCTTCCATTGTGATGAATCTTATCAACCAAGGTGATTACAAAAAGGCCATCGAAGATTTGCACGTAAGTTTGTATCAAAATTCCACTTGGTCGATTTCAGTTACAGGTATTTACTTGGAATTGTGTAACTATCATAGAAAATGCTGACGTTGTCAGTAATTTCTCCCGTGACATTCTGCTCCCAGAATCCCTTGATAGCGCACTTTCTGCCAACACTTATCCTGTGGGGTGTGGCCGCACTTCTGCCGAATCTAGTCTACTACACAGATCAATGGATAGGACACTGGACTCGGTCTAGTGAACATCATGCTGTGATGAGGAAAACCTTTATATTTCTACTACTAATGGTTCTTGTACTTCCATCGCTTGGTCTGACAAGGTTTGTGCAACTTTTCAACAAGTTTTAGATTTTTAAAGTAAGAAAATCTGGGATAAATTCTGGTTCATGGATATAAATAACAGAATCCATGAACTAATATCGTGCATAGTTAGAGCGAACAACAACCTGCAATGCGAAATGAATTACAGAAAAAGACTTTAATGTTCTTGGATGGCTGGGGTGTGTCACGGGGTCATAAAGACAAGACACAGTGATTGGTGCGTGAATGTTAGTTTATTGACAGGGTAACAAGTTGTACATGGTCCGGGAGGTATTACTGAAGTGCCCGCTGTCCGCAAGGGCCATACTATATATTGGGGGGTGGGGGGGTGGCCTTGACCTTGCGGTCTTAGCATTAGACTTGCCACAGTCCCACAGGGTATTGGTCTGCGAACACAACACTTTATTGATTGAAATCGATTAGAAATTTTGTTAGGTTTCACTGACGATATGTTCTAAGAAACATAACATTTCTTTGTATGTTATTTTCAGCGCAAAAGCACTATTTGAATGGGCCGCAGCAAGAAATGAGAAAATTTACAAGTTCAGATGGCAGTAAGTAGTGAAAAACGAGTAACTCCAAAACAACAAAACAATATTGTTCATTGTAGGAGCCTATGAATATCAGGCGAGATATCACTGATGACCTTTTTTCAGATGTATATTTATTCCTGACAATGGTGCATTTTTCGTCAACTATGTGATAACCTCCGCTTTTATCGGTACGGCAGCCGAATTGATACGTTTTCCTGAGTTATTTATGTACGGTTTGAAACTCATGTGTGCAAAATCTGCAGCAGAGAGGACTTCAGTTAGAAAGGTAATAGTGTGCAAGTTCATTGTCAATAGAATCGAATTCGATAAGACCAAATGGTCCTGTTTGTGGAAAAGTGATCGGAAACTGTATACAAAACTCTGTCAGGGTCTGGACTATGTGACCGCCACAAGGCCCACACCCTCTAAATTTCTTGGATGTGATGGTCAATCAAGAAACTCACATGAATTAATAATCCTATGGTAAATGCCTATCACTTGTCATCAGTGGAATTTTGCCTATTGTAAGTTGTCATTTTAGTACTAAAAATCAGTGAAAGAGAGAAAACAATTTTAGCAGAGTTTCACCAACCGCCAGTTGTTCTGTTAAATTTAGTTCCCTAGTATCACTTACTTACTTCCAGGTGAAAATTGAAAAATTTTCATTCTTCAATAATCTCTTGTCTACTGTCCTCGACTAATTAGCTAATGTAAGTGATGATTTTTCAGTCAGTACTTTGGGAGTTCCAGTTTGGAGCCCAATATGCCTGGATGCTATGCGTCTTTACGGTAACCATGACTTACAGCGTAGTCTGCCCGCTCATCACACCATTTGGTAAGTGTCATTTAAAAGCGTAAAACTTCACAGTTTGATAGTGTTCTACACGTTTCAGGCTGCGAAATTAAGATTATGATACCGTACAGGATTTTACCTACCAGGAGAACATTTTTACAGGTTTGGTATATCTTCTAATGAAACATTTGGTGGATCGCTACAACATTTATTTTGCTTACGGTCCATCAAAGATCGACAAGGACATTCATGCCAGTGCTATAAATTTTGTGATTGTTGGAGTTATATTGCTGCAGTGTGCGGTTTGCTTCTTCGATATTCTTCGAGCAGGTATGCTTATAACTCGCCATACTATTAACAGTGCATGTTTAATTATTCAATATTGTGCCACATTCAGGTTGTCTGTTCCGAAGTTGAGTTTACAAAACAACAACTTAGCGGCCTCTGTGGCCTAAATGACATTTCTGTTGAGCTTGTCAGTGTTTTGAACTTAATTGTCTATGGAATTTTACTCAAACTAATATTATATGTTCAACCTTGAAATTGAGTTTCTTTGAGTGTACTGGGTATTTCGATACGCTGTCTTTTTCTGGGGTGTTTTAGTACAGTAAACTTTTCCATTCGATAAATATAGTAACATTTTAGTTACGTACCACCTGGTTTGTTTGCATTTAAATTGTTAATTATACACAGATATCAACATTTTGTTTAGTGGATTAAAAAAATACCAAATTTTATGAATGCCTTTTTACAAAATGCATTTTTGTACAGGAGGTGATTCTTTTGATCCTGTTCCAGGTACCTCAGTTATTTGACATTGTGCTTTTAAATTGTTTTTAGCACAAGATGGAATGAATATACGTAATTTCATCGGACATTATATCTTAGTCTTAGGAGGATGCTCTTATGAAAATCAGAGATTCTATCAAAAATATGATGCTATATTATGAGAATTCTACTATCACTTAAACCTGAACTCTAATTCAATCGTCAGTGTACGTGTATTCATTTCACGTCGTTCGAACGACCGCTTTTACATGCTTTTCGGTAATCACGGCATTGCTTACGTGCAAATATCACTGCACAGACCTCCTTCTAAAAGATTTAACATCCCTTTAAGCAGCAATTAATGCACACTATAATTTTCGTGCTGTTTGCTTTTATTGCATTGAATTATCATTTTTACATGACTGAAACCATCCACACTACCACGTATACATATATATAGTCCAAGGAAGTCATGAATTACAGGCTTAATGGTCATACTTTCTTTTATTGTATAAAAATACTATGAAGATCCATTTAAATGAATCTTGATCAATTGATATGCTTCACTTAACTTAGTGAAGTCTGGTGACAGTAATTTATTACGCTGTAGCTAATTATATACCTTGCAACTTGAAAGATTGGCAGCCACCACCTTTGTGGGAGTCAAATTGTAGGATGTAACGTTCTTTTGTCTACTTTTCAAAAGCCATGGTAGTTTAGCGAAGTCATCTATTGCTGGCGTTAAATTTGTGTGCGATCATGTTGGCTTTTACTGTTTCAGAACAAGTGCAAGGAATTACGATCTTCTCTATGATAGTACTTTTAATCACATTGATGTTCTTCTTTGGAAGACTATGCTTCGGTTGGTTCAAAGGTCTCAGTCCGATTAGATATCAGGTACAAATTTGTATACATTTTTGAGTTGCAACGTTCCAGTCCTCAGATTCTTTTCTGTGCACAAATTTATTAATCTCGATATCTTTCGCCATTAGTTTGCTAGCCATGTAATATTCTTTGTTGCAGAAGGTCAAAACGCCAGACGCTCAAGCAGAAGTTCAGCCAGACCAAAAGGTAAGTAGCACAAAGTTGCTGCCTTTAATGATAGTCGTTGGCAGTAGTTATTAGACACAGTCTGTTGTTCGATAATTAAAGCTTTGGGGTGGCTCACATTATTATTCCGATTTTCTTCACCCCTGTAACGATGAAGTCTACTTCATGTTTATGGAATATTCTTTTGTTTTGACACCAAATATTTTTTTGGTTTTAGCCATTTGTGCCGGAAGTGTTGTTGTCGGAACAGCCGCAGCATCCGCCAGCGCCAAGCCATTCCCAGCAGCAACAACAGGGTCTTACAGCCGAAGATGGTGCTTCATCAGGTTTGTATTATTCCTCATCCGTAATAATTTGAAACAAGACAGCCTCCCATTAACATTACGAGGCAATACCGACCACTGTCCCACATCCTCACCATGCTAGACCAGACCCCTCCCCTGGGGTAGGTCTGGTTTGGTCCAGAAGGTGGGGTGTGGGTACCCTGACCGGGTGACCCACCCCCTACCCCAGGTAGGTCTGGTCTGGTCGTGGGGGGGGTCCATGACTAGGTAACCCCCCTCCCCATGGGTAGGTCTGGTCTGGAGGAGAGAGGGTGGGTACCCTGACCAGGTGACCCCCTGTCCTCTCTCCCCAGACAGGACCTGGACAGGACATGCCTAAGACACCCAATCCCCCTCCACCCCGCCCCTCTGTGAACAGAATGACAGACATGTCTGAAAACATTACCTTCCCTCATACCTACACACGTGGTCGGTAATAACCATACCCCTTGTACATTAGACATTTGTCGGACACTGCGAGATTACAGTTACTACACAACATACAAATTGTCTTGAACACTTAGGTAACTACTATGGCTCAACAGAAACGCAGGGAGCAAGTAGTTTACCTCAGGACAATCCCGCGTACGGTTACGATCAGTACTCGCATCCTCAAAGTAACCACTATGATGTAAACTATCAGTAAGACATGCGTCGTCAGAAATCAACTGTTAAGGATGGAATTGACAAAAGGACGCTGCTACTCGTCAAAAACAAGCATTGTGAAGTTGATTTGTGTAGCAATTGGTGAATAGGTCATACTTATTTAATTAATTTAATGAGTGATGCTGATAAAGTTTTCTTCCAACAAGTATATGCCATTCATTTCCACGGTCACTTCACTTTCCCACAGTAATCATGTACCAATTTTTCTGAATCTCAACGGTTTCACTGATAAAACACTGCAGTCAGTTATATGATAGTTTTCTCAATTGTGTTGCCAGATTTCTGGGGTTATTTACCCAGCATTGTGCAAACTTCTAGCCAGAAAATTATCAATGCAATGTTGTGAGACAGAATGGGTTAAATCATCCTTCTTTGTGGTTGAAGAAGTGGTTATAAATAATGGTGACACAATTTTGGTTGAATCTTTTCCATTCGATTGGTCACACAAAAGTAAGCCCTAAAAATGTTATTCCTTTGTTTTATAGATACAGGTCACAAAGTATCTTCATGTGTTTTAAAGAATGTATGGCTGTTTTATGTTCACCCGCACATACAACTCGCATTACTGACAATAATGTTAACTACATGCTCATGTAAAATTACGAAAAAAAAATTTAAAAGGTTAATATGTTGGTTGCACAATGGTTTTTCGAAGGGTAGGTGGTATACTTAAAATGTATTTAGTGAAAGGATGCTCATTGGTTTCGCCCTGCGAAATCAACGCCACAATCAAGTTTCCCGTCTCTAGTCACATCCTTTTTTCACCAATGACAGGGTGGCCACGGCACAGGGAAATCAGGGAATTTGGATGTTCATTTTTCCAGACAGGGAAAACATAGGGATTTTGCCAAAAATATTAAAAAATGATTTAGGGAATTCAACTCCCAACACAGGGAAAATTTTGATGTTTTAAAAATTAAAAGATATTTCAGGGTTGTAATGAAGCTTCAATCTTTTGACTTTGTGAAGCAAATCTTGAGTTGGGGAGTCAACCCATTATGGAATAACATTTTTGCAATAGACAGCATTGTATTTGTAATTTAAAGAATAATATTGGTAGTTGTAACTGTGGGCAGGGTAGTGGAATAGACGTTATATTTTGAAGCTGAAAAAAAACACAGGAAAAAAGTTGAAAACACAGGGAATTTTGACTTGAATGGAGTGTGGCCGCCCTGAATGATTCTCCTGCATAGCAGTAAAATACTAAACGGGTTTTGCGTTCAATTAGTTGGGAGTAACATTAGTTGTATCTACTACATGCGGGGACCAACATATACATGAGTGGAACGTATTTACTTCATTCGAAATCAAATTGGTTCAGTCCATTTTTCCATGACGTGTAGAGTTAAAAAATCTCGTACAGATTTTGCATTTTATGAAAGATTTTGTTCAAGTATCAAAGTGCTTTCAAACCTGTCTCCAAACTACAACTTACATAATTTATTTTGTTAGATTCCACGTTTTGTGTTTCATATTGCAACCAAATCCATGTTATCAATAATGACATGAAATGTCAAAATAATCCTTACTTACTATAAGTAACTTTCACTTATTTTCATGCAATGTGACCTTTAATTTGAAGGTACGTGAAATCCGCTTTGGATTGTACAATTTATGAACAGTGTACAAAATGTCATCGCTGCACAAGTAATTACAAATATGTCAGGCAGTAACCGAATTCCGGGTTTTATTTCTTTATGCTTGTTCTTTTTAAATTAATCTTGCAAATAGATTTTTCTTCACTGAATTTATTTATTTCAACTAGTTAATCTCGTAATTATCTTGCTATAAACACATTCACGATAAAGGTTTTTATACGGTAAATGTACGTTACATTTTAGGTATTCATATTTTTTTGGTTGATTCTAGGAAAATATCTACCTACATCCTCGTTGTTTTATGATATCTATTCTGCTGTTTGTGGATGTAATTTATTTGTGGTGGTTAATCTAACCTGCAAGTTTTTTGTTGCATATTTGAAGTAAATATAATGTACTGCAAATCTAGTAATGTCTGAAGTGTTTTTAGTCGCGCCGCTTCTCCGAGCGGAGCGACTTATCTGGTCACTATGGCGTCTGTATGTATGCTTGCTTGGTTGTTAGCTCAAATACAAAATTTACAAAATTTCCAAAATGTCATCGGATCTCAAAAATTCCAAAACCAGAATATGTTTCAGACCATTCTGAGCAACTTTGATTTTCGGACC
>JBCAUG010442891.1:0-11117 GCA_038406175.1 Haplosyllis leylae
ATGGGAGTGGCTGCTGTGGCCTCATAACATAGAAAGATTACAGCTTCGTCTCTTATTAAAGTGGGAAGCTCTTTGCTGTTACATTGGAATATGAAACGGTGTCAGCTCTCCCTACTTCTATACTCTCTGGGGCTGTTCTATATATCAGCTACATGTACATAAAATTCGATAAAAGAAGCGCGCACATCTTGACCTTAAACATGGTCATGGAAATCAAAAACATAGACCCTGGGACAAGCTAGGAGTGTCAAGTGGCTCTGGCTCCTGCAGTTTGTGGCCAGAAGAATACGCGACTCCTTATTTCTGTAAACCTGATCAGTGGCTGGTGTGTGCATGAGGCTCCAAACCATTGATCCATATTTTATTGGTGTCAGTATGCTCAGATTGATTGTCGCATTTAAAATGGTGTAATTTGTGTATCACATTTAGAATGGTGTTTGTGTTTTTAAATTTAAATTTTATATTAATAGAACGGGGTTTTTGCTGCTACCGTTTTGAGTTTAGTTGTCATACGGATAAGCGAACTCTGCTGGTAATCATTCAGACCTTTTGCGTTCACTGAATCATCTTTGTGTGAAGAAAATGTATCGGAATTTTTTTTTATGATCGTTTGCTTCTAATTTTACAAAAATGTATGAAATACATTCCATCTTGTACATTACATTGTTCTCAGTGTTTTATGGTAAAAAAAGTCTGTTCAGCGAAAAAAAAAGTAGAATTTCACGTGACAAATAAAATGAGTACTTGTTACGAATTTGTGAATCATTTCATTCTTCTGTTTCGCCAAATGTTCGTGAAGGTAAATCTTAAAGCGTGTAGATAACCTCAGAGATGGGCAAAAAAGGCCCCGTGGCCCCTCTTCTCCTGTTACCTATCTCTTCTAGCCCAACCCGCCGTAACCCGGCCTCTTGTGCACAGAAGGAAAATACACATACAGCTGATGCCAGCTTTCTTAACCCTATAAGAGCAGGGATAGTTTTAACACTGAGAGGCAAAGCCCCTTGTGAATATCTTAGGGTGTCTTATTCTTAAACAGAATATGTTCCAGTACATGAGATTGATTGTTAAAATGCATCTGTTCCACTAGAAAGATACTTATGAAGTACATCAACTTTGATAAACTTGGGAAATAATTAGCAGCACATCATCACACCTAAAAGGTTCATGAACAATCCGAGTACTACAAGAGTGTTCTTCTGCAGTTGCGACATTCAAAAACCTACACTGCAACGAAAAGTTCAAAGTCCAAGGATCATTTCAGGGAAAGATAGACATTTGGTGACGAAGCAGAAAGCAAAAGGAACTTGTATAATTTGTGTAAAATCTGCAATTTTTGACTCAGATTTTAAACAATGGCTGGTGGAATAGGATGTAGTTCTTCAGGAGTTTGTCTTGTTTCCCAGTTACTGAGGTTGGTTCTTCTGTCCATCCAAGGACAATTCAGTGTCGGTTTTGTACCAGAAATGATGATAGGCGGTCGGTCTCAGAACAGCGTTAGACTCGGTGATCAACTTCCAAGATGGAGGAATACTCAGATAAAGGGTAAGCAAATACCAGTGTCTCACAGCGGTTGTTACCTGATGGAATGGTGACCATCTTGACAAGCTCAAGGAAAGTTTTTATCTTAAAAGTTCGTATGTCAGATTTGTTGATGTTTTTGTCATTCATGATTCTGCAGTAAGTACTGGTAATTGATCCGTGTTGTTACAAAGTGGTAACGAGAAAAGTGTGGTCATCGAGACTGTTCCAGCTGAAATGTTTCATTTCTTGTGTGTCACTTCCAGATCTCAAATGGGCGTACTCGAGTGAGACGGAATATCTGATTTGGCATGATGGAAATCTGATTTCTGTATGAAATGATCTTGGCGTAGTTATGCAATGATTTGTATCTCATGGTTGTCCTTTTCGTATTCTTCAAGAATCTGCTGGGTATCGTATTCCATGTACGTGTAATGTCAAGTTTATATTTAATCGGAACAAATTTGTTTCAATTTTATATGCCTTCGAAGAGAGACGTTTCACGCCGTTTGATACAGGTGTACTATGTTCGGAAACCCCCTTGTAATTAGCCCCCTCTCGCATATGTCCCAGGATTTTCGTGAAATGTTACAGGATTTTCAGGGATTTTCACAATTTTTACAGGATTTTGCTGTAATCCCATTAAAAACCTGTAAAATCCTGAAAAAAAGATGAAAATCCTGTGAAAACTGGGGGGGGGGGGCTAACTACCATGGAGGGCGGTATTACTCCGGTAGCACATAGACTGAATATATTCAAACTTTATAACGCTCTTTGACAGTACAGACTGCATAGTATCTACATAGACAGTATGTTTGTATCTACCGAAGAAAAAAAGTAGTGTAAAAACTACATGTGTATTGTGCCTAGAAACTCCGCCATCGGACAGAGTGGAGACATGTTTAGTGATGTCTCTGACCTCTGGTCGTCAGTTTTCTTGTAATACACATTATGGCACTGAATAATTACCACAGATACCGTTCGTGCGAATCTAGGGGATCGTTTTACAACAATGTGTCCTTTGTGCACTTATATATTAATCGACGGAAAATGATAAGGACAGGTATTTTCATTCCAAAACAATTCGCCTAAAGTTATTTCAACACACGAAAATCTGGAGGAAGGATGTTTATTCGACCAAAATTTCTCGTTGAGATGAAAAAACTTTTGATTGTGACCTACCAGCCAGGCGTAAATGTAAACTGGCATCTATGGCAAAAGGATCTTCTAAAACCTATTGCAGTAAGAGCATAAAATGATTGTATTTTTTCTGATGTCATAATATCTTGTATTCCTGGTGACAGTATTCTGTTTGTTACCGTAACTTTTTTTTTCATTTAACAAGATCAGAATATTATTTAAAGATTCCACAAACATCCTCCTCCGTTTATATCAGATTTTATATCAGACATATATTGGGAGGGGCCAATAAATTGTTTGTTACTAATACATTGAATACATTGTACATTCTCTTGATGTGGTCATCATTTCAAGGACAGTACAGTTTATGTTGACGATTAGATCTTAAATAATACTGACTTCCATCTATGACACTTCAACAATTATGAAATTAATAATTTCATTGTAAATAATTTAGTAAACGGGACTGAATTTCAGTTACTGCGATAAGTTGCTAGGAGGCTATTATCTTTTGTCAGCATGGCACCTTACCCTTACTGTGTCAAGTAATGATGTCAAGCACCCTGAGAATCATTTCAACCCCAAAATCTGCAGTTGGTAGTTGGATTATTGAACATTTAAGTGAGAAGGTTATGCAAATACGTTTGTCTTTTTCAAATATAGTGTTAGAGAATGCCTGGATTTAAATCGATATAATGTGGTCATCAGTGGACAAAGGTATGCAACTTGGCATTGCATTTACGATACAAATTATGTGTAGTCTGTGATGTTGTTCATACCCAGTAATATAAAAAAATCCCGTAAAAGATGAATTTCATAATATTTGGCAGTTCTTGATTCTGTTTGTTAACGTTACAAATTTTCGCTCTTATTTTTGGCTCGTGTCATTTGCTGGAGAGGTGCCGAGATGATGATAAATAGACACAATGGTAGTTCTGCTACATTATGTTTTAATCTGCCAAATTACTGGATGGATAGATTTCACAACGGTTACGTTCACCAGATGTTTTTTCTGGTGATTATTATTGCTTTTGGGACATATTAATATTGTTTATTTCAGTCAATTCCTATTGCAAATTTGTTTGTAGGATGTTGGTAACTGAATGGACACTATGTAACTTCTGGGAAACATTGAATCATTTCTCAGCAACAATTCCTTGTTTATTGCATTTTTGCAAGAAACCTTGGAAGTAAAAAATGCGAAGCAATTGAACTGAATCTATTTTTTTTTGAGTTATGATGTGATCCCTCTTAGAAATCCGCACACAAAAAAATTCATTTAAGTTTGTATTATCCGTAGGACAATATCTGTGTTCTGCATGGTCAGCGAATTGTATTTTGAATCAATTTGTAAGAGACACTGAACAGACTTGCCACAGAAGTTGAGGATTTAAACAACTTTACATCATCTATTTGTTACCACCCATTTGTAAATTTAAGGGCACATCCAGTGATAGGTCTTCAAACTGTTCTCACAGTATTGCTCTTCAAATATGGTTTGTAAGCCAGCCCAGTGGACACCCAGGTGGGCCAGGACTCCACATGTTCAGTTTCGGTGACAAGGAATGACCTTTTAACCTAGAATATTGCAAACTATTTTGGCGGCATTTATCAACACTTTTGTCATCAATAGTTTTGTCAGAAATTTGTGCAATTGTGTCATAAGATAAATTAAAACAAAGAAGCTTTGGATTGTCATTGCTACAGGTACCTGAAACATAGTCTTCAGATTTATTTTTAACCTGTTTGACTGTGGATTCAATATACGGTAAAAACACATGACGGGTGGATTGCCTCTTACAATTTTGCTGCTTCAAATTGGAGGTAACATGGGCAAGAAGTGGATTTTCAAATGTTGATTGTTTACACCTGCAGTCAAGCTGACCTTTGAACTCCAAATAGCAGTTTACTGCATCGGTCGAGATCAAAAACTGAGGGTCACAGTTATTTATCGTCAGGTTTGTTGATAAATATCGTAGGAAGACAGTGCCCTGGGATCTACCAGACTGGAAAAGATTAAAATCCTTCCTCCTCCTTGACTTTCTGGGGCAAACAACCGGTGGGCGAGCCAGTGGGATGAAATTAACCAAAAGTGGGAATGCCCTTCTTCTTTGAAGCTGACCGATGACTTCCTTTGTTCGGATAAACGTCGACATCACCTGGGGGTGTGGCTAGTAGGGGAACAACGTTCCAGCACATGAGGTCTCATGCAACATTCTGTTTTTGCAGCTGCAAGGTATATTTATTTTTACAGCTGACAAATTCAAACAGCCTGCTTGTTAACAGTCCACGTTTGTGATCCCAACCTCCCAGGGTCTTAGTGTGTACGACGAGAAAAGCAAACCATTTTCGGTTGCCGCAATAAAGTAAAAGAAAATCTTTTTCTCAATCATTTATTTATGTACTGGTTCGTATTTTAAACTTTTTAGGTTTGTGGGCTAATCTAAATTTCGTCGGGGAACTGCAAACAGTTTATTTGGCAAGAAGATACTTCACTTATTCACTACTTCCATTACTTCACATGACACAGCTATGCAAACACTCGCATTTCTTGGATGCATTGAATAGATTTTGATAAATCCCTTTAATGGATCCATAATACGCTAAATTGCATCCAAAGTGAGGATAAGCTTATTTTTACCCCCCCCCCCCCCCAAATGGTAGAATATTTCATCACACAGTGAACCATATTGATTCAGCGATCAGTTTAATGGCAAATGAACATCCAGGACGTTGTCACAGTTTTTTTCTCAGAACAATTTAACAACAACTAGAAAACAAATGGATTTTGGAGAGTAATGTGTTTTATGTTCAGAACTTTTTATTGAGGTTCACTGCTCCAAATACAAAGAGAAGGAACAGTCTTTGTGGCTTCTAGTGTAAACTATTCGTTTGTGACAATTAGAAATACTTTTCTCGGTCTGTTCAGGGTTTGTAATATTTACATGCACCAAGATTGCCTTCAGTTCGTATCTCTTTGTGACGTTTACTGTTGACACCCAGAGCTATGTGATAAATATAATGTCTTCGTCTTTATTGCCAAGAAATGGGAAGTACATATACAGGTACAGACTACAGTGTTTATGTTGCTTCAAGCTTCTTTTTTTTCTTGCGAAGGTCTGTGAAAAGGTTTCACACAAGGTCGTTGGCACAGGATATTTTGCACTAGACTTTAACCCTTTTCGTTCAATCATGAACAAAATTCAACCAATATATCATCCCTCGATACTTTTTTCACGTGAGAATAAACATGCTGATTTACATTTTTAGCTAAGATGATCCAACTTTATTTCTTTCCCTTTGAAAACAATGCCTGAGGCTGAAGAATCAGCATACGTCGTCTCTTCTACTGTGCATTGAACACACTTCGTTAGGCTGTCAAGAACACGGGAGATGATTACACAAAGGGAGAGTACTGAGAAGAAAATGTCTAATTTTCAAGATCATTACACAGAATAATTACATGGTTAAGACTAAATATGCAGTGTAGTCATGTCATGACGTCGTCAGTTCACGAATGAAAGTGTGGTTCAGTCCCTCAGAAAAAAAGGGATCCTTCATTTTGATAATACACATCTGCAAAGTGCAAATTCTCTGACCACAATTTATACTCCAGTTTAATTACCGAACTGTCTGTCATTTGGTTTATGTACATGTACTTGAATTTTCGATAATTCAAGTCTGATTCTGATAACAGACTTATTGGAATATCATCATAGACATGAATAGACTCCCAAAAACAGACTCGTGCAGTTGTGCCTTGACAAATCTGTTCATTCGCACTAATGGCTTTCACTATTGTGAAGCATTCGTCAACAGAATGATTTGTTTGTGTGATCTGCCCTCGAACAACCAAAACTGAAGACAATGACAGATCATAGTCCCAACTACGATTAAATATTACCGAAATTATAATTCGGCCAACCACATGTACAGCGAAATCATACATAATGTGTTTGGATCATTTATATGTTTTGATGGACGTCCCTCCCATTTATTACAGTGTGGCATGCAATATGTCGTTATATTACATTACATATTGGACCCTATGGTCCATGAAATAGCATTGTAAATTTGATTACCTAGTATGTGTAGTCGTATCAAATGTACGCTGTTCGTGACGTTGTTTATAAAAAAGAAGCGTACTCTCCTGTAAATCGTGTAATTAATTTAGGGCTTTTTCAAAGAATATGTCAAAATAGATTCACATTTGCAGGTGTTGGAAATACATGAGCGAAATAATCATGTAATTTATGTTTTATCGTTTAAGACATGTCACCGGCTCGAGTACAAACGTTTATGGGCAACACCACGGCACCTGATCACTTCAAGATTCTGTTGACGCACGGAGACTCATTGATACTTGGTGCCAGGTAAGACAAATACGATTTAAAAATGGTCAAAATTTATGCATGATGTCAAATACTAAATAAAGAAAGTAATGCAACCACACTGTAAGAATAGCCGTTTTACTGTTGTTTTTTATGTTAATGGTTTTCCATAACTTGCAACTACATGTTTTTTTTTACCACGAAAATTAAACCTCCAACATGGTGACTCTCACTGAGGTCAGGTATGACTTGTCTTTTTTGTTGAACTAAAAAAAGCGCATTTAAAAGGAGAGCTGAGAATCACCAGAGTAAGCGAATTTTGTGTGTCGTTTTCATTGTAAAATGATACATAATATTACATGTATAATAACGCACCCTCACTATGACTGCTTTTGGCACAGACAGGGGAAACGCACGGATAAGTATGGAAAAAAGTGCAAATAAATTGCACCGAAAAATGAAGAGCAACGTTTTGTGAAAGAGCAAATTTGGACAACTACGACACCACCCATCATTGTGCGTACAAATTGTGCAAATACGTAAAGTGTGCCTGGAAAACGTTGGGGAAAAAACGTATTTGTCGCCAGCTCTTGAATTTGGTGAGACATCACGCTGTCTAGTATAAACCTGACAGTTGCATTGAATATTTTAATAAATCTGGTAAGGAAACCATTGAAAATTATTTTCATTTTGAACAAGCCATGAAACGTGGTCATGACCACACTACAAACATTCAGTCTAATTTGTATCTTGTTTTGACTTCGTTACATTCCTGCACAGCGTTCTATGCATAGTCACGTCGTGGCTCTATTAGGAACTGTTTGTTGCTTCAGTGGATCTTCCAAAAGACTCATGTCTGAAATGTCGTGAAAACAACTACACCGCCATAAATTACTCTAGTAATTATGGATTTCTAGAAATGAAACATCTCAGACGTCTTTTACATTAAAGTGAATTCATTTGCATGCCAAGCGATAACAGGAACAGTAATTGTATCTGTTGTTTTCTGACAGATATTTATTAAGATGTTAATGTGCTGGATGATCCTTCCTTGAAGAGCCCACCCAAGTGGAAATCTCCGTGGCGGTTGAAAAATGCTTTGCCAATTGCTGTTGTCTTTTTATTATCGGAAAAACAAAGCTTGTTTCCTCTTTTTTTGTAATTAACGCCTGTGTCAAAAAGAAAAGTGATGATTTATGGATTTGGTGTTTAAAATGACTTCCTGCGCTCTGTTGTGAGAAAACAGATTGTTTGTCCTGGGGCAACTTGCTCTCCTCGCAGTGAGCACACTTCAGTATGTATTTTAATGTGTCCACACAAATAATTTGTGCAATAGATCTAAATAACTCATCGCGTAAGCATGGGATTTTTGTCCTCTTTTGGTTTTCAAGGTTGATAACATGCCAATCGGTGCTTATGCCACACATATCACTTTTCAAGATAAATTTTATCAGGATGTAACTGTGTAATAGAAAATACGAAGTTAAAAAAATGGCCACTCGGAACTAAAATTAAGACTGAAGGATGTGTGACGCATCAAATATATTCATAATAGGTCATTATTCTAAATAGACGTTGAACTAATCTTGGTTACTTTTTCTTGATGGGATCCTTCTCAGATCAAATTGCCGATTTAAAAATGTTATTGATACTGGCCCAGCAACAATTATACTCCGACAATTAACGATGGGGAAATGATAATGATGTGTTATGTATGTAGTTTCAAATATATCGAGTGCTGTCAAATAGTTTTTAGCCAGGTTTCACAATCAACTGTCAGCGATCAGCCTTCAAAGAATAATATGATGTTTTAGTTTACCCCAAAGGATTTTTACTGAATTCAATGGATTTATCGACGAAAAAAATCAGCAATCAAAAAAGGATTCAATGAATTCACTGAATTTCCGTTGCATTTTAGGAAAACTATAATGAAATAAAACCAGTTTCTTAACAGGACATCTGATACTTTTCGGAAAAAATTGTGACACTTTGTGTAAAATACATACCGCTTTGGATATCAATTGATGAAAAATATAATTAGTTTCCCACCGACACTGGAAAACCTGGAAGTTCTGGAAAATACATTTGTTTTTCAAGTCAGATGATTTGGGAAAAAGTCAAGGACTTTTTAGTCGATAAGCGGGGAAGGGATGAAATGAAGTACAAAGCGTTGGTATTCTGTTATTTTCAGTGTGCGGTTTAATGTTTCTTGTCCTAAAGATATTGTTTTGTAAAAGTGGGAACCATGGATTGTACAGCCTGGCGACTGTAATGGCCCGTTCACACTGCACGGAACCGGTACCGGGACAGGGACCGGAAAAAAATGGGTTTGCATATATTATGAAGAACTGTTCATACTGCATCAGGACCTGGAAAGGGACGAGACCCATTGTCTTCTATTGTGCTGTTCCCTGTCCCTGTCCCGTTCCCGGTTCTGGTTCCGTGCAGTGTGAACGCGCCATAAAAATGCCACGTTATCAACACGAAGTGTATACTTGAGAGTCAGACGTAATCATAGGTATCACTACAACCATTCTGAATGATGCACGTCACAGAAAGAACATTTTAGATATTAATAGAAGTACAAGTGGGAATTCCAATGCTCTTGAAACGTGAAACGATGTGACTCTTTTAATTGGAGCAATATGAAAATGAAATTGCAAAAGCCACTGTACAATATCATTTCCCAGTTTTTGCTGAAAAGAAACAGAGATTCGTTAAGTGATCGTATTATATGCATTTAATGCGCTATTTCACATATTGATACATTGGCACAATCTTGACTTCCCACAAGCTTGTATGGGATATTTTATTGTGTATTAGCATAACTTCCACATCCTAGCGTGTATGACTTGTTCTGATGCAACAAATTTCCTCTTGGAGATGAACTTTTTGGCCTTTGTTAAGGAAGAACAAATCACTAAGTGACACAGAGTAAAATCAATGATATTAATATTTTTATTATCCTTGGTAATATCCAACAACCTGCTATCAATTATTTTTACCATTGCCAATCCATTACATTTGTTTGCAGAACAGCCAAAAGGGATATACATGGTCTAGTTTAATCACTTAATTTGGCTGCCATGTAGGTGGATTCGTGGGTGCCAGTGAGGAAGGTCTATGAAATGTGATTCACCTTTTTTGGGCACACCAGCTGATGATTGATGAGTAATATATTACGCTATCACACAGACCATCCCATAGAAGCCAAAATTGTAGTTGGGAAGTTAATGAACAAAAAAGATTTGAGTAAGAATTTTTGGACTTTTTCGATTGCGTCATGAATTTTAATTATAAGTTTGTATCTAAATTTAAAACAAAAAAGAATCTACACCCAAATGATCAAATTAATTCGCAGTGTATTTTTGGTGACTCTTTTCTGAAGTAGAGATACAGGGACTCGGATTCGCCTTGTCCGGTGTAAATAACTACTTTCCGTGACTGCAGCTGACGTGAAGGTCAATTTCTTAGGCAAAAGTACAACCAAAGTGTATGACCGTAAATAGTATTTACTACCCATGCGAAGGGAATATTTCCATGGTATACTGTCATACGGTAAGTCTTGTACCGTGAGTGATTTCGAGCAATCACTGGTCAACAAGTTGCATTTGCATTCAATGAGTGCAAAAAACACACTTTTCTAAGGAGGAGGGTTGGAGATCAGCAAACAACTGGTATTTACGCAGATGTGTTGGCCATCTGGCATCCCCATCCAAACAACACGACTTGGTAATGTACACATAAACAACAACATGGGTCTGAGACATTGGCATGATGTATGAACTCATTAGAGCAGGGCTCTTGAGTGATGCAACAACCAAATGATGATGGATTCCCTGCTAATAGACGAGCGGTGGTTAATATTTCAATGGAGTGTGGAAGTTGATTGTTCATGAAGTTTTTTGGTTTTTAGTAACGCCGTTTCAAGAGCGGAAACACTCATCTATTCACTTTGGTGGCCGTCCGGTTGGTTTGCTGTATACTCAAAAAAATGTCCAATTCTCAAAATTTCGTCTGATTGCAAAAATTCTAAGCCCAAAATGTGTAGCAAAACATTCTGAGCAACTTTGGTTTTTGGGGGGGGAGAGGGAGGGGGGGGGGGGGGGGGGGGGGGGGGGGGGGGGG
>JBCAUG010443002.1:0-15812 GCA_038406175.1 Haplosyllis leylae
AATTGACCACAGTTCAATTTGGTTAAAGAGGGTAACAATACAGCTGGTGGTCAATGAAGCATAACTCTGTGTTTTGAGGAGAGTTTTACATCACAACACATCACAAGTGGGTACAGCAACCTTAAGAGCCAAATGATCAGAATCTCCCAAAACACATCTTAGCTTTAACATTTTCGAAATCTGATTATTTTGGTCACTTTTGGCAGCCATTTTAGCCAACCTATCTTGGGCTTATACCATGGGTTGCACATAATTTTTTGTTGATAATGACAAATATAATCTGAACCTAGTGAAATCCGGGGGGGGGGGGGAGGTAAAAATGGCAAGCAACAAACCCACCGTACTAAGACCCATACAACTCCACTCTGGAGACGGCGCGACTGAAAACTAAAACAATATTATCACAGTGCAGGGAAAATGGGCAATTCCGAAAAGACTGGAAATTTATTTCCTTTATTCACATTTCACGGTACTCTCTTCAACGAACAATTCAGAAATTCTACTTTTCTGAGAACAAAAAAAAAAAAAAAATCATGATGGTCGTAAAGGGATAACCTTTTGGCTTCTCCAGCAAATTCTCAGTTGGGGACATCAATTTTAGTTGGGGGGGGGGGGTTATTCCTGTTGGTGGCCTCGCATTTGCAGCTTAGAGGGAATCGGTGAAGTATTTTTGCAGCAGTCACATTAACTGAAATATAACAGTAGTGTGTGCCGCTGTTTGGTATTGGTGATAGAATGTTATTACACTGGGTCCTTCTTATTCTGTCTACCACCAAACAGCAAACCCCGTTTATGGACTGTACTGAGCAAAGTCGCTCCGCTTTCTTTTTAGTAAGTCACGGTATGTAAATTTTTGTAGTTCCAACCTTTTAATGTTTGTCGTTATTTTGCACCGGATACTGTACGTCTTCGTAGTTGCGTAATCAATTTGCCAAAAAATTCATGCTCAAAAACAATTAGCACAAACATCATAGATAGGAATTTCAGTTCTGTTTGCAAATATTTAACAAATGTTAACTGTCGAGCTCAGAACTGTATTTCGTTTGGGATGGTGCAATTTCATTTGGCAGTAAAACATGGCTGTGAAGTGTATCGTCCACACGGTTGACTTTAGTTCATTCTCATTACCCACCAACAGGCCCGTTCCCACCATGGAACGAATAAAATTCCTTGCATCCTACAGTACTAAAAGGATCCTCAATATGGGCTAAACCCATATAAATAGTTCACTGTTTGGCTGTAGTGGTCACTGGCCATTGTAATTGAGTTTTTCTTTTCTTTCAATTTAACTTTTTTTTAAAGAAACTTTGTTATCTGGCAGAAAGTAAACAAGTCGTGCGCTTTTGACGTTGTTTAATTAAAAGCATGACATCTTAATGTAAATATTCTCCCCTCTGAATACAGTAATATATTATCTATGGTTAATTATAGATATGAAAATATAAAGACATCAATTTTGTCGTCCCATTCTCACAATAAAATAGACACTGAAATGCACCAATGTTTCACAGGCAATTTTTTATCGGACCAACATCACTTATTTTAACTTACAAGAAAGTTCACTGTGACAACAAAAGGCTGTATTCATCGTCAACAGATGACGTTTTAGGAATGTTTTGTGTAAATACTAGAAGGAACTACGCAGGTCTACATGTTGAATGCGCGGCGACTTCCAACTTGTGACCTTTTCAACTTTTTATACTACCCGGAGGAGCGACTACCGAGTCCCTGCATGATTTTCAACGAACAATTATTAATTTCAATACTATGCAAATAACTTACAAAATTTCTACTCACATTCACCACTCACTCTATAGATTTGACAAAAAAATCTAGAATATTGTATTACCTTACGATAAATACTTATTTGTTGAAAACTCAGGAATTAAGTACAACTTCGTACTGTTTCTTCTTTTATTAATCCCTTCATAAAGTTCTCCCGCAATTTACCAAATATTCATTCATAACAAGCAAAACTTTAGTCAGTGCGAAGCACTGGCTATACTAGCCATCCAATTGGAGAATCTGTTGGCCATACAGACTAGAGATAGGATGATTACTGGTGTAATTAAAGATGTATGGGGAGTCATGTGGGAGATACGGTCAAATCTATGATGTCATGCTTTACAACATTTGTCGGACAGTGCAATTTTACTTGTGAATACATATAAAATCACTCAATTTGTGCACAATTTCCTGTTATGCATCATCCCCGAAGTTCCAGCAAATTAATACGAGCATAACAATGTATGACAGCAATCTCAAAACTCTTTAAATACATGTATAAGACACAATTCACAAACGTAAAATTGTCCTTTTGACACAATTCCGATTTAAGCCTAACATCAGTTTTATCGATCCAATCAACGTATACGTGTTCTTTGATTTATATTGGTTTAGGTTATCTCTAATAAACAGTTCTCGCTATCAAACATTCATGTAACAATTCCTGCAAACCTAACCACCGAAAAATTCTACTTTGTGACCATCTCTCGTCGGTTTTCTGAGACACTGATCACAAATTAAACGATAGTCTCCCAAGCTGTTATGTATTCTGCAACAGTTACGCCAGACACGCAAGCTTACTTCTCTTTTGTACCGAACTTCCATTTTGCTTTGTCATATCACCTTGAGAGACTTTTCACTAGAAAAATTTAGACCAAATTCGTACGAGAACTCGGATTATTACGCAGATAAAACAGCTGTAGCGAAAACCAAAGATTTTTTTCTGGTTTGAAAGACTTCCCATCAAAATAATACGTGATAAAAACAAGTTGTAAGTGCATGTTTATGAAATTCGCATGAAAATGCCTGTTATACTTATTCATGACAGCTATTCTGTGGAATCCGTAAAGGTCTTGGATGAATGCACCCTGCTGATGGAATGTAGATGACTGCTATATTCGTGCAAATACAATGATGCGAAGTCTTTAAACCTGATCCAATCGTCCATCATGTTTTTCTCAAGTCTCTACCATCAATAGCTCACCATTCGTCAAATAAAGGTCTCTACTCAGCCTTGCCAGATTGCGCTATACTATTAAAGGTCCATGCTTCTAAAAAAAGTCAAATAATGAGCATTTTCCTTAGGACTCGTCTTGTTCTACATCCTGTATTTGACTCTGCTCTTTGTCTCCGTCTGAAAAAAAGGACATTATTTGGTCATTGATACAATTACTCATTTTCAGCCCATTATTGCCTACAAAAATTGAACTTTGAAACGTGAAAAAGACTTATACATTTGAAACGTGAAAAGACTTATTGTCAGGGGACGATTGTGTTGCTGCAATATACTTGCAGGGTTCCCAGATTTTTTCTCCAGCATTTCGCAGAAGATCCGTCATCTCCCCCCCCCCCCCCCCAAGACATTTTCACTTGTCAAATATGACTTACTTCCTCTGGTTACAAAAAATATAATTGCCAGATTTCTTGCATCGTCGATCGGTGGGAACTATAACTTACTATTAAGAACAACTTTCTGTTATGCCTGTACATACCATCAGCCTGCATATCAGATGTCCATAGCGTTAAGTTATCCCTAAGCAGCTGCATGATGAGTGTAGAATCCTTATAGCTCTCTTCTGATAACGTATCCAACTCAGCAATAGCATCATCAAAAGCTGCCTTGGCCAGTCGGCAAGCCCGGTCCGGTGAATTGAGGATCTCGTAGTAAAATACGGAGAAGTTCAGGGCCAAGCCAAGTCGTATGGGATGTGTGGGAGGAAGGTCAGACATAGCGATATCGCTGGCTGCTTTATAAGCCACCAAACTATTCTCAGCAGCCTCTTTCCTAGTGTTCCCCGTTGCAAATTCTGCGAGGTATCTATGATAATCCCCTTTCCTACAAAACATGCCTTAATAGTAAATGGCAAGTACTTTGCAGATTAGTTGGTTCAACCACAAACTGACAAAATTCCAGGGTTTTTTTCAATATTTTTTAAGTGACTTTCCATCGAATTTCATTTGATGCTTTCTGGATTATTCCAAGTAAAAGCTTCCTTTCTAGCCTGTTTGAGCATTTTGAAAGGTTAAACATAAAGCAAAAGATCACTTATCATGGTCTGGCCATATTTTTGGGCTTCGTTCCATTTTTTTTCCCGGGTTTTTATCAAAGTTAACAACTTTCCAGGACTTTTCGGGCCCTGAACGAAAAAAAAACTTACATTTTGTAATAGAAAACCTTTGATTCACCCGGATTTGCATTGGGAATTAGATGTTCATCAATAACTTCCAACACATCTTTGCAAATGTCCTGCAACTCCGTTTCCACCTGAAATGAACATTAAAATACCCAGTCTTCTTATAGTTTCATATTATTTTTGACGGATGTAATTCTTTTTGATCGGCATGGCTTTTAAATTTTTATACCGGATTTCTATGTTATTTTTACCTGATTTCTGTATTTCGTAACACATTTTCCTTTCTCACTGTCTGGACACTTTTGTTCCTCCTTTTGTTCTATGCTGGAAATGATTCGCCACGAAGCCCTCCTAGCACCTATTACATTTTTGTATGCAACTGACAGCAAATTTCTTTCTTCTACTGTTAATTCGACAGCCATCTTAGCAACCTCTTTCATAGCTTCTTTCATTTCTGCAATACAAGAAGTATATGTACACGAATTGCTACAATGAGATCTGGGAAAAAAAATTTTCACAAGGGGTTTTCAGGTGTGAAATCCTCAATCTCATTTCATTATTCTTAGAGAGCGTACACTTTGAACAGTGGTGGGGGAAAATCAGGACTTCATGCAAATGAAAATGATGCATACA
Organism: Haplosyllis leylae; assembly: GCA_038406175.1. Classification (NCBI taxonomy): domain Eukaryota; kingdom Metazoa; phylum Annelida; class Polychaeta; order Phyllodocida; family Syllidae; genus Haplosyllis; species Haplosyllis leylae. The sequence continues at coordinate 4,773 of JBCAUG010443002.1, forward strand.
CCGGGATGTGAAGTGACACATCCTGGCCAGTGGAAGGCGATTTTAGGTGGCTCGGATCAGATTAGAGTGGCCCAGATTACTTGCAATTTTAGAAATAACAAGGGTGATTAACATTTGTGGTTAAACAATAATTGGGGCTTGTTTCTTTTCTCAAACTGAGAGATTCATTAGCTGATCCAAGATGCCCTATGGCAGGTACGGGTACGCCGTTTGTTTGATTCTCTTTTAGACTTTTTTCACATTGTAACTTACGATTTATTACTCAACCACTTCAGCTCTGTACTGAGCTAATTTTTACAGCTGAATACCATAACCATTACTCATTTGGGGGGTTATAATAGTGGATTTCAAGTTTGAGAGTAATGAAGATCATCATTTTACAATTACAATAACCCATACGAGCCGGGAAATGTAATTCTTTCACTCCTCCTTAAATCAAGTCCCTTAAAATTACCTCTTGCCCCATTGATTTAAATAACAGCTGATGAAAAGGTTCTAAACAACTTAAATGAACAGCCCTAAAAATACTCGCTCCTGGTCGCATGAAGTCTGCATTCAAGTTTAATAGCATTATTCTGCAGAAACAGGTTTGAGAAACACTAAATGTCACAAGTTGACAATTGATGTTAAAATTTGAAAAGGAATGTACAGTTGGATATTTTGATTTAAATTCTTATTATTCTTCTTATTCTTATTATTTGCAAGAAGCTTCCTGTTTGGACCATGATAGATTAGCTGTCAATAAGAAAGCATCTATCTGGCAAAAACATCAGTTTTTCAGCATTCACAAAACGGAAATTTAATGTTTTATAGCTTTTCGAATCACAATCCCACCAATGTATCGTAATATTTAGTACGTCTTGGCAACCAGGTCTATCCAATGACGTAACATGTAATAATAATGTCATAATCAGTATGGAAAAAATTAACCTCCACAAGAGAGTTCTGCATTTTTAGAATTATCACTTTTTGTTGGAAATTAATAAATTAATTTAATATACACATCAAAATAGTTACAAGTATTACAAACTTTTCATCTTTAATACCACCCAATTATATTTTGAAGAGGATCACTTTCACATCAACACATCAAACAGCAAGTAGACCCCCCCCCCCTCCCGGCAGAGTTTTGTGTAGTTTTGGTCACTATTGCACGTGCAGGATCACCTAGTCTATTTCATTCGATAGACAATTCTCGAATCAAAATTATTCTTCCATATTTTCCAGTGCAAGTACAGGCGATGGACAGTCAATGGACAGAAATCCGCCCTGCTCAATCATGTCAGTTCCTGTTTGGTAGGTTTGCATGTTGACGACCCACAAGGATATTTAGTGTGTGTCATTCAACTGACAAACATTCCTCAGACGTTACCGTGCTTCTTGGTAATAAAATTGTTAAGGCAAAAGTCGATTATTTGTCTTTCGACTTGTTTGAACAAGTTGCCGAATCTGCTAATCCACCACACTCACAAGCAAGCGAAGTAGCAATGACAGAGATAACTGTCAACCGGGTAATAATTTTAGAAAACCCATGAGAAATTTAATTAGAGCAGAGGCTCGCTACTTAAACACTTGTAACAAGACTTTCATCGGCAGAAAATCTAAGTGACATTTGTTTTCAGGCGACCATGAAAATCATCGAAAATTTCTCTCCCTTTTTACTGGAATATTTTGCTGTGATGTTGTTATAATATAAATACTAAATTTACCGTCATATCTTTCAGCTTGTTCTGCCAATTTGGCTTGGTAGACCTTATCTTCCCTATCTGCCATGATCGTGGTGTGATTGCTTGGATTTTGATTGCAACTTCAACCTTACAGATTCTGCGTCCGCCTTCACTTGAGAACGAGGTTGTAAAATGGCTGACGTTCCGGAAAGCATGCGCGTCGGAATGTGTAGTGACGTTTTGCTCCCATGACAACAGTAAATAGTTGTCAAACAAAAAGCAATGCACGTTAAATATGGTTTAACGACATTAGATAGATCTACAGCAGCACCATCCAGAGATCTACTTTACTAGATTGGTTGACATCCTATCTGTGAGCGCAGAAGTGGGGTCCTGGAGGCTCTTGCATTTTACTGTTAAATATGAACTTGAACTTGAAGTAATCCCGCTCAGGTGGTAATAGACCTCTATGCTGGGCTCTCTGTCATCACTGCTGTCTGTTCCTTGGCTTCATTAAATATTAAATGTTGCTAATTTTAGTTTGGCTATTTGTTTTCAAACTTCCCTCTTTATTGCCTAGTTGTTGCTACTTCCTTCTCTGTTTGTTCTGTTTCCTGTTGCTATGGGCTGTGTTGTAATTCCATTAAAATTGCAATAAAAATGACTTGTAAAGTACATTTCGAAGTCCATTTTATTTACAATGGTGAACTACATCTTGTTGGTATGGAAGCTAAACTAAGGCTAACAAAGAGCAAGCTGTGGTGGGCATCACCCTGACACAAACAAAGAAAGGGGTGTGTCCCAACATAAACAAAGGCTATGCATCTGGAATGCTCACACCTAGAATGAAAACCTAAATACTGAACCGATAATGCAACATCCTCCTTTGTGAGAATTTAAATTCTGTAGAATTTAGAATGCTATGTATTACTTCTGATAACTAAATGTTATATTGTTCCTAAGCAGCATTGTGAATCAATTGCCTTGGTGGAATGTCACACAATTCGAAAACTAAGAAGTAGAATAGAATGCATTTTCTTTGTGACACACTATGTAAACAGTACTGTAGAATTTTGAGAATAAGAGTTCCAAATGTTGAATGTATGCATTCCAGTGAAACAAAATGTAAGATCCACTTGGAATAGAATTGTACTTCTATGGTAGAATTCATAAAAAATAGAATCCAGCTTATCTTAAAATTGCATTTGTCTTTTCATAGACTGGGATGCTGAACAAAAGAAATTTGTAGTACATGCCTTTTTCATAGACAGAGGTATAGTTACACTGTTGTGTAGAATCATAATTCAATCTTTTGGTAGAATTGAAGATATGAACATATTGCTCAGTACAATTTGATTATTATCAATCAGAATCAGGATCCTATCCATCTCAGTTGCTTAAGGAGGACTTTGTGTAATCTTGTCAATCTGATCATTCTCTATCCAGTTGCCTATGGAGGACTTTGGGTTGCCTTTCTATGGGAAGGACTTTGAGAAGGATTTAATGTTGTTCTTCAGGGACAGGATAAACCATATCTAGTTTACTGTCCTCATCAAAGAATCAGGACCCTTCAGGAAAGGCTGTTAAGGTATTGGCCTTCTTCTTGCCTGTGGTAGAATTAGAATTATTTTCTTCCTGGACCTTACTTCCACAAACAACTTCAAAATGTCCTTTTTTCTTACAGTAATTGCAAATGGCTTTTACGGCTTTGCATTCTTTCATGTGCCCACAAAAGAAAGCTTTTACACATTGATAACATTTCTTCTCTGAAGAAGCAGAGTCATCACCAGTAGAATTAGAATTCTGCCTTTGTTCTTCTCTATTCTAATGGAAGTGGGCATGGGTTCGAATCCCACTTATTACTCCATGTTGTAATTCCATTAAAATTGCAAAAAAAAAAGACTTGTAAAGTACATTTATTTCTATGTCCATTTTATTTACAATGAAGAACTACATCCTGTTGGTATGGAAGTTAAACTAAGACTAACAAAGAGCAAGCTTTCCCAAACATAAACAAAGGCTATGCATCTGGAATGCTCGCACATAGAATGAAAACCTAAATACTGAACCAATAATGCAACAGGCTTGGCTTAAGTTTACTTGTTTTGTAAATTCTTCCTTCATTCTTCTGTTCTCATGAATTATTTCAATTACTTCATGTTCACTATTTATTTAGACTTGTTTCTGTCTATTTTTCATGAGTAATCTTCTTCTTGTTCCTTGTCTTGATTGGAAGAATTTTTCTTGTTTATTTTTGCTGCCACCCTCATTGCTAACCGGAAGTGCTTTTTTTAAGTTACAAATTAATCCTTTATTATTATGCCAGCATTTATAGAGTTAAGGCGATTGCTCTACCAAATCTGCTTATACAAAGACTATTATATAATATGCATTGTCTATTTCTTCAAATTTTTTAACTTACTGTTGTATGGGTACATTACAAAATATCTATTTCAATATAAAAGAATCTTGCCATTTTAATAAATACTATATTCCTTTTCTTAACCCTTCGTGCACCAGAAGATCTAAGCTATGTAAATCATTCTGACAGACTAACCTCTCGTTTGCCCTAAACTGCATATCTATGGGCCAAAACCGAAGTCTCTTTTCAACACTACCAAACAAAACTCAAGTTTTGTTTCTGCAAAATACTATTCAAACATTATAACTTAAGCTTAATATAGTGCTTTATCCAAATGTAAGCCCATATTCTAGACATGTACTCACAGAAAAAAATATTTTTATAAATTGTAATTTTACCTAAAATTATTATAAACGTTATCTCATTTTAAGCTCAATAAGGTAAAATACAAAAGAAATCCCACTAAAATATATTTTTCAAAATGATCATGGTAAACCTAGTCATTTGTTAAACCCATATTTCTGTAACTGCACACCTACCTTCAAACATTGAACCTACTTTTGAACACACTTCATGACAGTGACACCCTCACATACTCTTTTCAACATAACACCACATTTCAATACCATGATAATTACCATCATAATAGTAATTTTTCATCAGTAAAATAATTAAACAACAAATTATTTATTTCATTTTATATCAAAACATAACCTATTGTTTATCATAGTTAGCAATTTTTTACATATTTAACCTCAAGAAACTCAACTAAACTAACTTTTATTATATAGTCCACTAAATACATGTGTAACTGTATATCATAAAGACACAAAATCTCTTGGTTACGTGTATTTCCAATGTTCCAATAGTATAAAATAATGAATAACCAAAATTTTTTAAACTTTCTTCCTTTTCAACGAAAGCAAAACTTTTAAATATGTTACAAATAATAATTTCACTTTAACATCTTTGTCTCCATCTCTTGTACCATTTCAAACCTTTCACCTTAGCAGGGACTAATTTTTGGATTCTACAATTAAAAATACCATTTTCCGGCATCTCATCACCCGAATCTGTATCACTTGAACTACTTGGTGTGGGGCTATGGAAACTGCTGTCATAGTTGAATTTCCCCTTCACTTCTGATAAATCTGATGATTCTCTGGGTGGACCATATCTCTCTTCAATCTTTTTCTGTTCTCTCATTACAATGTACATTGAATGATTCATCTGAGCACTGAAAATATATAATAAAATACCAAAATACTCAAAAACAACATAAATAATACACAATTTACTAATATTCACAAAAAACTCCATCCAAAAAACTATCATTCTATTTTTTCATTTATATCTAATTATAAAACTGGGTTGCCTCGCGGATGTTTCAATGGTCCGAGGACGAGTCACCTGGTGAAACTTTCACTATATATTTCAATTTTGGGGTTCGTTCATACTATAATATCAGGCAGTGAAAGTTTCACGAGGTGGCTACTTCGCTCCCTGTCCACGGTCCGAGGGCCGCAGACCGTGTCCGAGGGCCGTGGACTGCATCTCAGGCATCCCAGGCTGTCCAAGGCATCCAAGACTGTCCAAGGCATCAGAGACTGTCTCAGGCCATCAAAAGCATCTGAGGCCATCCAAGGCTGTCTGAGGCCCTCAGACACAGTCTGTGGCCCTTGGACATGGTCTGAGGCTGGTCCAGTCTGCAGCTAGTTCAAGGCCCTTGGATTCAGTCTGTGGCTGGTCTGAGGCCAATCCTTGGACATGGCTGCAGCTGGTCTGAGGCCCTACGATGCAGTTTGCAGCTGGTCCAAGGCCCTCAGATGCAGTCTGTGGCTGGTTAGAGGCACATTCTTGGACACAGGCTGCAGCTGGTCCAAGGCCCTTGGATATGGTCCATGGCCAATCCTTGGACACAGTCTGCAGCTGGTCCAAGACCCTCAGATGCAGTCTGCAGCTGGTCCAAGGCCCATCCTTGGACACAGTCCACAGCTGGTTCAAGGCCCTCAGACATGGTCTGTGGTTGGTCTGAGGCCCTCAGATGCAGCCCACAACTGGTCCAAGGCACATCTTTGGACATGGTCTGCAGCTGGTCCAAGACCCACAGATGCAGTTTGCAGCTGGTCCAAGGCCCTCAGATGCAGTCTGTGGCTGGTTGAAGGCCTATTCATGGACACAGGCTGCAGCTGGTCCGAGGCCCTTGGATGTGGTCTGTGGCTGGTCCAAGGCCCTTGAATACATGCCAAAATTTGCAGTTTAAATTTACCTCTGCACAAAGTTCTACTGTCCTCACCACCTGCATGGGCCAAAGGGGGGCAAATGGAGTGAATAGAGACTGAAGGGAGCAAAGGTACTTCTACATTAGGTTCTGGGGTCCCCACCACCTGCAGGGGGAAAGGGGGTGCAAAGGGAGTGAAGGTACTTCTACACTAGGTTCCAGGGTCCCCACCACTTGCAGGGGGAAAGGGGGTGAAGGCAGCAAAGGTGGGTAAAGGTAGCAAAGGGGGGGCAAAGGGAGCAAAGGTACTTCTACACTAGGTTCTAGGGTCCCCACCACCTGCAGGGGGAAAGTGGGGTGAAGGGAGCAAAGGTACTTTTACACTGTTCTAGGGTCCCCACCACCTGCAGGGGGAAAGGGGGTGAAGGATCAAAGGGGATGAAGGGGGGCAAAGGGAGTGAAGGTACTTCTACACTATGTTCTAGGGTCCCCACCACCTGCAGGGGGAAGGAGTGAAGGGGACAAAAGTGGCAATGCATATTGTATACCTGCAGCAACAAAAACTGCGATTACAACATATAGTGGTTAGGTGTCCCCACCACCTGCAAATAGAACCATCATCCCATGTACAGTCACTGAGCAGCAAAAGGCCTCTATAGGTCCCCACCACGGGCCCAAAATTTCGGGGCAAAAAGTCTCAATCAACCACTAAGGTGACTCTAACGAGCCACCAAAAATAGCTTGTTTCACTAAACAACTTACAAGATCAACCTGCATTTTATGGCAACATTTTTTTTAACGATTTGAACGGATGTCCACTGTATTTTGCGCACACTGGCGTGTACCAACAACTTACGGACATGGTGATAATGCATTTGAATTGTACTGTGGCGAAAGAGTCGGCAATGGTTTTCTAACCATTTATCACAAAACCAAGAGTCGGCACACTTACCGGTCAGTGTAAACGGAGCTTTATATATATGCCAGATTGGGCGGTCAAGATGGTTGCATGAAGGGGTTTCGTACATTTTCGTTACAGTTGATATGAAGTTTTCGGCAGATGACCAGTGTGATGAAACACTTCATCACGGCTCTGGGAGGGTTCAACTTGCTTGTAAATAAACGCACAAAAATAAATACAGCAAAAGATTTATTGGTAGTCAAACAGCATTCACGTTCTGCTTTGACAGAAACAAATATTTCTTGATATTAAATAGCACTACAACGTACATGTCAGATACCGGTACACGCGGCTTATCTGTTTCTTTTGACAACTGTAGACTACCTTTAAAATGTGACCAACACACATTATTGTGAAGGATCGTTTACGATATGTTCTAGGAACAAATTTCAATGGGCACAGTTGTTTCATACCTCTTTGCATACGCGTTTCATTGCTGTACTGGCCATCGGTTACAAGGTAAAACAAAAGAAAACGAATTAATTCGGTTATAACAATATTAATTTTAAACACTGGTAATCATTAGCTCAGGCAGATTCAGTCTGACGTCATTTAGTATATTTCTTTACTGAACATAAGAAACTGCTCAATCTTTACACATACTGGACAAAAATTTTCGTAAAGCAGTAAGCACATGGTTTTTCCATGTTTGGTTTTCGATCAAATCACAACGAAACTAAGTGTGCATTTACGACAGTATGACTGAATTGGCGTACAACTTTCATTTGGGGTATTATTCAATAAAATTCCAGATTCCAACATTACGTTAAGGTGACATTAAATTTCTACATTATGTTATCAAAGACGAAGTGGAAATAAATTGTCATACAGTTTATTGTCAAGGGAGTTGCACAGGAAGACTTCATACAGTATTCCAATACAATAACATAAATCAGAAGTTTATAATGCAATTAAAATTTGATGGCTAGAAGGAATCGGTGAACAGAAAAGTAATATATCGCAGTGCAATATGACATTCTACTTCAATTCACAGACATTTTCTTAATATCACCAGCTATTTTTTCACAATCATTTCCAGGAGTATGATGCACCATATTAGCAAATCGTTGTTTCAACTTTTCTCTCAGTTCCTGACGCTTTGTAGCAAGTATTGTCTGATTTGCTTTGAATGCACGAATCTCTTCTTCAGAAATACGATCTTCATCTTGGCCAGAATAACATGGTTCCTGCAAGATATTTCCACACTTGTACACAAGATTCAAATGTCAAATGAGCCCAGGTATCAAATTATACAAACAAAAATATATCAATTAAACAAATTCCATCCTGGGTTGTTAACTGTATTCGATGTTACTATTTAAAAAATATATTACACAAAACTGTAATTACTATGGTCACCAACTTATTCTTACTTACGTCTAACATGTCTGTGAGACTAAGTGCTGATGGCAGCTTTGAACTAGCAGCAGTATTGTCATTTTCAGTTCTTACATCTGCTTGCGCTCGAGAGCATTTCTTCCCACGCTAAAAATTAAGAAAAACGTGTTATTCAACCAGAAGTACCTTCTCGTTTTACCCTGCAGATGAACTGTTGGCACATATTCTACAATTTCAATTCTATCAGTGTTAATTAACTATTTAAATGCAAGATCATTACGTTGACCATATTTTCAAGTTACTGCTGTAGAAGACGTTAATACCTAGTAGGAAACGTATTATTTTCTTACTTTTGGGCTTGCTTTCTGTATTGGTGACAAAGTTGGGCTGCAGGAACAATCACGGCACACTTCTTCAAGTTCAATTCTTTGGCACAGCAAACTATCGCCTGAATGGAGCACAAATGACTATGACAGTTTTCATTAGGAGTGATACGTGAAATGTATTAAGTGAAAAATCTCTCTTGGTTGAAAGTTGACCCAAAAAAGTACGTTGAACAGACTTGTACGATTCATTTGCCAAAACCAATGTTACAGTATCAACAAAAATTCCTTATGCGAAATCGAACAAAAGCTCCATAAAACAATCCAACCAAAAAGTAAACCTCACCATCATGATTACACATGCCTTCCGAACACGCCACATCAGAACCATTGTGTGAGCTAGGAATACTGCAGTTTTCACAGTCATGACCCGATGAATATCCACAATCATTCTGGTTTCCAGACATACGCTACAAGACAACAAGATAAAGTGAACATTTTCAGAACTTGATTGTCAATATCAAAGCTTGCCTGAGGTTTTTCATCAAGAAATTACAACTGAATAATAGCCGTAACTTTCAAAGTTAAAACACTGACCTCCCAATGTGCTGTTTTCCCACCACCGTGCCATTTTCCTTTCGCACTACATGTACACTTTGTCGGACACGGACAATGACAAGTACTAACATTAGCAACCTTAGTAGGATGGTCGTCACAAGAGGCGCATTTTGCACTTGGAATATTAGTGTTTTCATCACACTGAAAAAGTAAAGAATATAAGGAAAGCCTTTCAGCCGAAGGTGTACCATCCGCGTAACTCACAGATCACAAAAGCATTTACAGTACTCAAAAATGATTTCCTTTTATTTGATCTTGAATGTCCTTGACCTTGACCTTTTTAGCAAGTTTTAGTGCAATACAAATATAAAGAATATACATGCAACAGTAGAATATTTTCTCCCAAAAGGTCATCATTCCTCCTCCTCCAAAAAGTGATCATTTGCTTATATTCTAATCCAGTTGACCCCGCTTGGCGGTGGTTGTACTGATATGTAGTTGGGGTATTTACATCTTGAGTGTACAACAGTAATGTAGAAAACTGAAGTTGTTGGAATTTCTTTTACCTCACAATTTTCTTTGCCTGCATCAGAGCACACCAACTCGTCGTCATCAACTTCTTCACATTTGTTTTCATTCGTTTTGGTGGTTTTCTTCTTCTTCTTTTTCTGGCGTTTTTGAACACGCCTTTGCTCCTTTGCTTGTTCTTCTTCTAAGAGTTCAAGGCAGGTCAGCTCTAAATTGGAGATTCCTTGCTTCCGTTCTAGAGCCATCTACAAGGCCAGCAATGAATGAATATTTTATCCCTGATTATTTCGGCTTATGTGTAATGTATGAATCTGTCAAACCTGTATATTATGCTAAGAAAAAGAATACCTCGAAACTCTTCCTGAGACTGTCAACACCAAGGTAGAACAAAATCTGCCACGTTTGTTCTTCAGCTCGAAGTTTTTGCCATATTTTGTGAAGACGTTCATAGAGATAAATACCTAAACACGTGAGAACTTCTTCTTGCGCTATGTCAAGTGTTTTGGCGTGTCTTTCACGACGACTAAAATCATACAAATACAATATTTACTTTCTTTACCATTACAGTGACACTTACAGAAATGCGCAATCCGTTATAGATAGCCGATTGGTATTAAATCATTTACAATAACCAACAACATACCTTCCTGTCAGTTCTGGCTCGGCTCTACCTATTAAGTGAGCAATGAAATCAGTTTCACAAAGTACATGGATATGTTTTTCTCCTGTGCAACACTTCAACCCGTCATACAAAGCTGGACAATATCCCTTTTCATTATTTTTATCGACTTCACCCACCAACAGGCTGTACGCTCTCAACACCTTTGATTTGCATTCAGCGCAAAACCTAAAAAAAATTATATAACAAGAAAGTCCTGCGTGAACGCAAGAGGCATACCGCCCGCCGCGTAGCTAACCTATACCTGAATTGTACCGGGCGGGGGTACCCCACCTGACCTGTACACTGACTTGTACCAGGGGGGTACCCCCCTGACTTGTATGGGGGGGATACCCCAGTCCTGTCCGGGGGGGTACCCCACCTCAGCTGGGGGGGGGGGGTACCACAGTCCTGGCCGGGGGGG
>JBCAUG010443113.1:0-15812 GCA_038406175.1 Haplosyllis leylae
AGGCCAGGCCCCCACAGACCACCCTGGCTATGAGTACCCCCCCCCCTCTTGGACTGACAAACAAACTGAAACTATTATCTCCTCTCGTACTACGTACGCGGTCGGTAATAAAGGTTCTTTGTTAGACCAGTAGACCCTATGTTTTCGAACAATTTTGTCGTCAAATGTGGGCGGATTAAAAATTAGAGTCCATACTCTGAAATTAATTTTAAAATTATTAATATATATTAATTAATATTTACATTGGAGTTTTATTACGCGCGTTTCTTTGTCGAAAAATAATGGACCAGATCAGGTGGAGCTTCTGCTACATGCATAGATAGTCTAGTGGTTCCCATTCTGAATTAAAAATAAAAGGTTGTGGTTTGGAACTCACCCGCAGCTGCATTTGAAACAAGACAGCCTCGCATTAACATTACGAGGCAATACCCAACACGCCCCCCGCTCATGCTAGACCAGACCTAGCCGGGGGGTGGGGGCGGTGAGGGGAAGGAAGGTTAGTTGGAATGGCTTTTTCATGTATATCAGGAACATCGTATTTGGTGAGGAGAACAACTACCTTTCCAGTTATTGTGTGAAGCCTTTCTGACATTTCACCTCCACTAGTTTCTTGAAACAACCTCTTCACTTCCCAGTTTTAATGCCTCTTCCTGGTGTCAATATCTGGTAATTTTATTCATATCTCGATTCGTGTGCTCATCACTAATTCTTGGAGATTTCACCAGTTTTGGACTTATGAACAAGAGTTGAAAAACTAGTTCTGGATCGGCAATGCTCGGGGACATGTTAGAGCCTCCATTCGGGGGTGAAACGTTTTTATAACCTCAAACAATGTTATTGCTCTGTAGTAAGGGGACTTAACATAGAAACAAAATCTGGAATAAGTGTAACAGTCGAGAATGGATTAGATCAATCCACGCAACAGGGTTACATCCCCACAAATATACCCGCGACCGTATTGGGCGTTTGCTGTGATGAAATACAACACTAAAAAACGCTTTTGACTACCCAAGGAATGTCTTCACGACGTAAGTCCTATTTGAAGAAAGCGCATATCCGCTTGAGTTCTTAATGAGCATAGTTGCATCCAAAAACACTGTTCAGCTTAGTTGGTCTGCGGAGAACATCTTTGGTGAATGGTTGCTAGTGTTAGCCATGTCGTGTCAAAATTTGCTGTAACCCCAATATGTGTTTGTGGAGGGAGGGGGGCGCTGGATGGAAGGTGGTAATTGGTATAATCTCAAACTTGGACGTGTGTGTGTGTGGGGGGGGGGGGGGTTGCAAGATTTGAATTCATACTATTTAACCATCCCCCGCGCCAAATTGAAAATTTGCTGATATGTAAAGTTACTTTCTTTTACCACCCTCCCAAAATGCAAATGAAATGACAACCTATTGGCGTAGAACGTTGTCTCCATAAACGGCTACAGTATGGGGTTTGGAGTTGGGTGTGTTTTCTGACTTTTGTTCTTGAGAAAAAGAAACCTAAATCCCATTTTTGATGGGGAAGAGGGGTGGTAGTACTTTTCTGTGAGACATCTAGTGGCAGTTTGGGGTGAACTACAAAATTTTAACACTTTTCTCTTGCCAGCTGTAGCTGATAAACGAGGCGCTGTGGGGTTGGGGGGGGGGTTACCTAACTTTTGTTCCGGAGTCCAAAACTGCCTAAATCCCAAATTCCCATATTTGGGGGGTGGGGGAGGGTGGTGGCAGTTGTGGTGACCTCATTCTCAATTTTATGCTGTCCACAGATGCTCTGACCAACATTACATGGTCCGTGCCAGCAGATCTCACGCGAAGAGGCCCAAACAGCCTGTGTGCTAAGCAATGTCGTGTCATGTCAGACTGGCCACAGATCAAGGCTGTGGATGCTGTGAGGTGACAGGGTCTGTCAGGGATCATGACCCACTCCAGAGGTCCTCGCGGCCCTTCCCAGCCATCGGGCTTCAGGTGCCAGGTCAGAGAGGACCTGTCAGTGTCTGGAGGATTACAGAGAGCATGATCTATAGCACTGTCAAGGATTGGTGCATCCGCAGGCCCCAGGAGACACCACTAAAAATGCAGCTTAGGTGTTCTCTACAAACATCAACTGTGGTCGTCTCTATGCCAAGTATATTAACCGCCTTACGACGAACCACATCTCCTTCAAGACTTTAGCTGGTTCCATCGCATTGCAAGTTATTGCCTGAACTAATTTTGTCCATACCATATATTTTCGCGGACCAGAATAAGTATGCCACAGATTATACTGCTAATTATGTGGTTTTCATGCGAATTTGTCAAAATATATGCATGGTTTAACCCAGGCTTCTTGAATTTCCAACCTTTCAGTGAAAGTTACACAAAGCTTAAGGTAATAACAATATCATGTCAAATTACTAATAGTGACTTCAGTGACTGTCCTGGTCACAAGAAACGAAAAAACCGACACAGACAGAGTGAAACGGTTGAAAAAAACTATTTTCATTTCTGCCCTTTCTATGCATCTGTCAAATTTGGACCAGGGGCGGATTTTACTTTGTTATGTTATGCAACATCATAATTGTATTTGTTGTCGTGAAACTGAACTGCACTGAACTGCGGAAAATGATAAATTGCATAGGGCCGACAAATAAGCAGCCTGATGGCCTTGTGTACCACACCAATTGTGCAGAACATGTGCTGGGTCCACAGAAAACCAACTTATCCGATTTGGAGCTACTATGAAGCTGCGGGCTTAAGAAGATTGCTGCCAATTTGGATTGTCTGTGCAGCTTTTCCACAATGTTTGCAAGCGCAATTGTCAGTCTCCGGCTCACACACCTACCTTGCGAAGAATCCCACCTTCAATCAGTGAAATTCTCAGTGTCATGCTAAGTTCAAAATTTGGCATCTTTCAATAGTCATCAATGTATCTGTGTATCTACTTTTTGATCTGCTATTATTTACTTACCTGAGTTGTATAGTTGTATACGACAGATGTCACAAATTTAGCAAATGACTTTTGATGTCGTAAACTCTATCAGAACTACAGATTTTCATGTCGTTTTTCCAATTTGAATGTCATGTGTCACACGCTGTGGATATTTCATGGAATTTATTCCACAACACCAATCTATTGTACCGCTGTTCTCATATAAACGGTACCTTGAGCCTTATTTAAGGGGAAATCGGCCATAGTTATCATTATTCCCTCCAGGACTCATTCACATTTTTCGAGATAACGTTTGTGTTTGTGGACATCGCTAAGAATGGGTACTCTACCCATTTCTCCGCAATGTCCCCTGACGCTAATACTATCACTAAGAAACTCTGTGTGAACGAACTGTATCCGCGAACAGTTAGGTCTAACTGTATCTAACAACTTATGATTGGATTTTGACATTTTAAAATAATTCCGATAACCCTTCCCCCTTACACCCTTTCCAAAGCACCCGGTCACCCTTGTATCTGTTTACCCTTATGTTATATACTAGAGCTTCCCACATCACATACGAATTGATCCATTAAATACACAATCAATAATATCAATCGGTTTTAAAGCAAGACAAGGCTGAGCTGTTGCCATTAAAAATTCAAAAACAATCAGGCATTCATAACATAGACTATACTGGGGTGATGATTATGACACCACACGCACGATCATTAGAAGTCCCACTGCCTTTGCTGATTCACTCCCTTTGTAAAATGGCATGTTCACTGGCATTGCTAAACAATCCTAAGACAAGAATGCCTACCAGCATTGTGTCACACCTGCACTAAGTTATAGTAATACCAATGTTTATTAAGTTCGGTACTCATGTCTGTTTTTAGTGTTTAAATATCTGCTTCTTAGCAGTGTGGTGTCATTTAGCACTTGTGGTGTCATTAGCGATATGTGGTGTCATTAAAATGAAGAGCCATCTAGTGTTAATTTTTGAAATCAGAGCCATCTGGTGTCATAGTTGAAAATAACTTTTCTGTCTACAAGCAAGCAAGCAAGCAACCAACCAACCAAACAGTCAACATAGTGAGAAGATAAGTCGCTCTGCTTTACAAAAGCATGTGCGACTAAAAAAGCAGGAGAGTGTTATAAACTCTTTAGGTGTCTGGTCATAAAAATCTGAAAAGTGCCAGATCAAAATAAATATTTCATACACTGTGCTTTTAAGAAGAGCAAAGAATTGCTGAATCCCTAAATTTACAAGACAAACCATATTCACTACCTTAACTGTGCAGACTGAGGCCAAGACTCTCTGTGGCAGCTTGCGTTACATCCACGTTGAGAGAACATGACCGGACAAAAGGAGCTATACACTGAAGGAGATATGCCAAGGAATTGCCTGCCTTCTATTCCTCACAAGCATTAGGTCTAGCAAGGGATCAAAGAAGCAGTAAAAGTGGCATCAGTTCATAGAAAAGGAAAGGCAAGCCTACGGCATGAGCTGATTGCAGAGGCTGCAACCTCAGCCTATTACGGCTATAACCGTGGCCTTTGCCTGATCAAATGGGACCCCGTGTGTAAGGAAAACCTGCGTAACAGCTACACTGCGCCTTTATCACTACCTGCCGTAACAATCAAACTCAATTGAGACTCTATAGGCAAAGCAATGATCTTGTCTGCTTCCAGAAAAGTAGGAGTCTGCCTGAGATGTCACGGCACTATCAGGATGCTATTCCTGGCCTATTCACCTCTGCGATAACTTTATCATCTTTATCATGGATAGATGCTGATGGAATTAGATAACGAAATGTGACTCAATGTTCACCTGCCTGTCAAATACTTTCGTATTTTAAAAAATTATGTCGTCCTGGATGTGATTAAATTAATCTTTGAACATCACAACTGAAGCAATGTAACTTTGTCGATTAATTTTAATGACAACACAATTTCGTTAAACTAAATAAACTGTTTTAGCAAAAGGAAAAAAGTACATGTAACAAGATAAAGAGTAGAAATATAGATGATCAGAGGCCACATGCAGATCAACCACTTAACATTTGGCAACGAAGCTTCATTTGTTGATCAGATCTTGTGTGATTGTCAAACAAGGGAATGTCTCCTGACAGACGGTCTGGATAAATTTACTGGGATCCCCTCTCCCTTATCACATATTAAAGGCCGCCAATGTGCACCCAGCAATGCAATAAAGCTGCCTGTGCCTTCTTTCACAAAGCGACACGTCTCATCTTTGTCGTGTCGTTTCAGCATGCCATAGGTTTTTAATTAATCAGAATTGCACTGTTCGATGAGAGAACCCGTTGTTTGTACGAGGCAAGCAAACTGCATCTTCAAGAACGTCCCTACACAAATGGATCTTTCCAGTGCACATTAAGTGTGAGAGATGCACTTGGCTCCATTCATGGTGCACATTTTCCGGCATTACTTTCCATTCTCACTTACATTACTAGCTTTGCGACTCGAACCTTCGCAAATTAAAGCAGCATTACTAATCATGCGAACTGCCAATTCCTATTTTTTCCCGTCTACACTTGTCAATTATCCCGGTGGCTAACAGCACAAAGCAGGTAATTAGGCCTGCAGCTACCTTTTGCCGAGGCCTTACACCCACACCATCTAAAGCTTTAACACCAACCATCCATCCTGCATGTGGGATTAGAATAAAAAAAAAATCAATTCCGGCCAGTTGGTAATTCAGAAAGATGGCCTTTGGCACTGTGATTCCCTCAAGCCCGTGTTATATTTTTCTCTTTATGGTCTGTGCATGTTACGTAGTAAACCAGCTCCAAGATGTGCGACCTTAAATTGGGCCTTAAAGCAGTTTCCCTAAACTGCTTTTACCTCCAGTAGATAATTTGGCTTAGCTGCTTCAGTCTCTCTGTGACAACACTGGTGGCCTTGGAAGATAGTAGATTTTTTTCAAACTCTTCTGTTCACTTTGTGGGTTGTTTCGGAATTTCGCTAATATGAACAAACGCCTCTAGTTGTGAGCAGCTTTTAGGATCTACGGCTGCAGAGTTTCATTGACCCGGGTTCACAGCAGGTCTCCAAAAGGTCTTCTGCTGCCCCTGCCCCTGTCTGACATTACTCACTGCAGTTAACTTCACCTCTGACTGCACCATTCCCTCTTACTCCCAGAATGGAATCACCGACCTCCACCTGCAGGCTATATACAACTTCCACCAATTTCTCCATTGAGGACATTCTCTTCCATACAAAGTCAGAATTCTGCACACTTTAACTTGGCTATTAAAGGGAAAACAAAGGTATTAAATATCCATTATAGCTATTATTGTCATTACCACCAGACCTGCAGAATTATTACTTGGAGGGTCGAACTGCAAATGCCGCTTCCCACTGTGCTTTTATTTGAAAAATTATGACGTCATTTAAGATTTGCAAATTGGTGCAGCTGGACGGGTGATCATAAATCCCAATGAACTTTCCCAAATGTTGACCTTAAATTAACAAATTAGGTATTTATCACTGGTTGTCCTGCAATGTAGTGCAGGAAAATAGATTACACGGACACAAACAAGGTGCAAGGTGGAGCACTTTAGCCGTCACGCAAGCAGCAGTACCACGAACCGTTGTATTGGGTTTAGAAAAAAGGTGGAGGTCTTTCATCATCGAGACGGTCATTTCAAAGCGGCAAAGGACCAGTTACGATGAATAAAAGTAACGTATCTAGCTTCACACCACTGTTGTTGATTACTTCTGAAGCTTTGCTTCAGACAGTATTGTTTTGATACATGCGGCAGACTGACATTTCACCTCCACATCAAAACTTGCAGTGTGTGCGCAAACGTTCAGTGTGTGTGCACATGAAACTTGCAGTGTGTGACTGTGTGTGACTTGCACACACAGCATGCATGTCAGCTGCAAAGCTTCAGAAGATTTTGTGCCGTTTACAGTCAACTTGTTTTGTATTGCTTTTGTAAAACTAGAAGAGGAACAGGATACTAGTTATTCTGTTATTGTAGAAAAATGCATTTTCCGCATCTTACGGCAAGACACTAAACTAAACTAATGTTTACAATGACACTGTCAATTGATACTAAAGCAGTGACTTGTCTATTCCTTTTGGAAGGTAGTAACTTAATTTTAGTTTGCACACAGACATCGGATAGTTGATTGATACCACATGTTCAAGGGACGGAACATGTGGTATCAACTATCCGATGTCTGTGAGTTTGCATGATGTTGCAGCCGAAATCTTTGTAGCTGACAAAATTGATGAAGAGTGCTGTGACAGTCTCCTGCCAACATCTACAAAAGGCTGATGACACAAACAGTCTATTGTTCTCATGCCAAGCAGCTAAGAATATTTATCTATATTTACAACAAATACTTTTAAATATTAAATGATATTGGCACTGTTACCTCAAAATAACACTGAACTGGCTTCTAATTTACACTTTAAAAATTCAACAAATTTTTACACTAAGCCTGAGCAGCAGCCTCGTCTTCAATGACTATTCCATTCCTCTTTCTGTGTAAGGTCTTACACATGCAGTGTGCTTGAGAAATCACGTTCCAAAGTGCATAATACAATATACCTGGGATTTTTTTGGAAGTCTTTATTTTTCAGACTATTTTGTAAATTACTGTAATAAAGTAATACATGGGCTCGCCATGGATGTTTTCAGTCTTTTAAGAAACTGAATGATGCAATTGTTTTTATTGGGAAGTATCAATTCATCCAAACCCAATACTTCAAATACACAACTGCAATACGAGGTAATTTTGCATCAATATACTAAACAATGCTAAAGCTGCCAACATTCTTTATGCAAAAAAACCACAGCTTTATTGATGTAATCAGTCAGTTTTATTATCTTTGGTAACATTTGTCAATGACACGATGTATTATTACAACGTACGTATTTCAATACTTCAATTGCATGTGTACAGAAAATAATTGTGATCGTTCAAAAGTATTTCAATTATTTTATTCTTATGTCTGACCATTCAACAGCTGTAACAATTCTCTATCACAAATATTCCCCTTGTGCTTTACTCGGGACATATCTTTCAGAAGAAAACGCCTTTTAACTGTAATACACCAGTCCATATAGTTTGGATGGTTCGCAAGGTCATCAACCTCTAGATATTAGAAATCAAGTTTTACTTTGTCGTTCTGAATCAAGACAAATGTTGTTCAATAATGACTGATCACCATTAATAACGCTGGAGATGCACAGAGAGCAACCTTTTAGCACCAACGGCTGAAAGGCACATTATGAACAATGACCCACATTTTGATATTCATGGACATCATCAGGTTATCTGTGCTCAAACAATGCCTGAGCCTGCTGACCAATTGTATAATCAATATTCAGCTACATTCAAAACAGAGAAGATAGCCCCTCCTGCCACTTGCCTTCCTTCCCATCCGTCTTGTTGTTCCATTGACCGTATCAGTCCAACTATTGACATCCAATATGAAGTCATCTAACTGAGGAGTGAATGCTGCCATCAAATGTCCATCCTGCTACAATCACACCGTGTTAGGGGGTAAATTGGGTGGCATTGTGTCCTCGATTATTGAGTCATAATGAGTTATCACCCTGATGCTGTTGTACTAATGGACGTGCCATCCACTGGTCAGTGACATGTTCCCTAAAAGGGGTTAAAGGTGATGGTCACAACATCCTTCCCTCTGGCCCATCTCAGATGAAGGCAATGACTCTTGAATCACATGTAACCTTTACCATCAAACGAGTTAGAGGTGATAGATTGGTCATTCGGCAGCGGACAATTGAGGTCAGAGGCGAGTTGCATGGTCCTGGACACAGGAGGGCTGTTCATCACGGTTCATCCACATCAATTGCTTGTGAAGTCATCTTGGACAAAAGGGCAAAAGGCCAATAAAAAAGGACAGGAATCGATACAACTGAGAAGACGACAACGAACCAATAAGCCTAACGGTTGAAAGCAGAAAATCTTCGAAAGCAGGCCCAGGATATTTCTTGGTCAATTGAGGGCACTTTAAGATTAACTATATGAACATTGTTAAGGGAAACGATTTGACTAAACCGTTAACCTTTGGTAATTAAAATGCTATGGATGCAACTCCTCGGGACCATCCTCCAGCCGGAAAGACATCCACACAGAAATGGATGACCGGAATGAGCATAAGATAAGTGAGGTGAGCTCCGTGTCGAATGCCACACGGCTAATGAACAACGTCATCGAGAGGACAAAAACCTTCTCGGAAAGTTAAATAAACTGTGCGGACATATAAATTGCTGGTTGCTAACCCTGGTGTCACGTTTCCAGGTAAAGCGCATTGCCTGTTCAAGACGAGGTACGCGGCGCATGAAAGACGAGAAGACAGGAAGTGATCGACCCTAAACCACGAGGGTTTGTGTTGGTCACGTTGTGCCGTTCAAATGTCAAACATTTTCCATTACTGCTACGCCAGAGTACATCGTTATCTGTTGGGGCCGATCAATAAAATTAATGCTATAGCCATATCAGAGTGTATTTGTCTATTGTCAGAGGTAGCAAACAGCACGTTTCGTCCCCGACGTTCAATACCGCCCCCCTCCCCCAATCCCCGAGTCCCTACCTCGCCTGTGAAAGCAAATGCCTCAACCACTCTGCACACAACAATTACCCAGCACACCTTGATTTTATGCCACTTTAAACACCAGCATTCGCAAGTAAAAAGCATCCATTGCACTTCATTTGCCTAAGCAATACACTGCCAATACCCAATGTAAACTGCAGCCAATAAACCTTTTTCTTCACTACTTGTCTGATCCGTCCCTACCTCAGCTTGGAATCTACTATAAGCCTCTACATATTGTGTGTATACAATTGTTTTCTACGTGTGATTCTAAGTACGTTGCAACTACTACAAACAAACGCTCCGTTTGCCAGTGCAATTTACACAGGGATGAGATCTAACCTCGATGGCCTTATACTGATGGCCAAATTACCTTGGCAGGATAGTACTCACTGAATTCCTGGCCTCACATAATTGACTGGATCGCTTTGCCAGGATTACTGCCTTGCTGACACTAAATGCCACAAACAAGCCAGAAAACTGATAACTGCCACTCATACAATGCGAGGTCAGAACCTAAACAGCTATAAATAACCAACCTTCTTCTTTTCCTTCTGCCGTTTACACCATCCACAACACAGAGATTATCTTGGATGATGTTACACCGGAGCCTCGGCGTAAAAGAGATGTACGGTGTAAATAATCCGGCTCACGAATATTCCAGCATAATCTCACGCCCCATAAGATCACTCACTTGATACCTGGATTGACTTTTGCGCAGTCATTTGCTTAATTAATGGTAACAAAGAAGGATTCAGTACGCATGCAATTTAATGTAAATGTGTTTGCCTATTTCAATAACTTGCCTTCGTCAATTGCAAAAGTGAGTGCTTAAAAACACTTGCTTATCTGTTACAAAATATTAATAAAAATCCTATTGCACTACAAAATATATTCATGAAGCAAATTCAAAGAAAATTACCTGAATATGCATGGTAGTAGGCAGCAGCAGCCGGTGATAGAGAAGAGAATGGACTAACGAGTGGATACCCTGCAGGGGACGTCCCAGGATTACCTGTTCCACTCGCCGCAACGGCAGCAGCGTACAGATGGTTCAGTGACATGTCACAACCATACAAGTTGGTATTCCTCAAAGATACATCCACAAACTGGTGGGCCAGTTATCCACGGTGCGCTTCTGTCAACCACACTTTCTTTCAGAGGTTACCTAAAACTTGCTGTTGAATTGGTCTCTCTAATATTCCTTTCTGATGTGAAGAATACCGTTCAGAAGGATGGAAGCCCTATATCCTCCTAATTGCCTTTTGCCATCTTTCATGGTAGACCTATTTTCCAGCATTTGCAAATCCAAAGTTGTTTGTACGTGTAAGCTTTAACAATGGTTATCTGCAGCTTAGAAAATTGTATGAAAGTGTGTAATGATTTAGCTTTGTAGCAAGACAAACGAAATTTAACAGTGCAGTTAGTGAGGCATACAGCTTTTTGGTGAGACCGATCATCAGACTTCACAATACTTGTGTGGTGGTTAGAATTTACAGGTTGCTGCTCCTCGCTTACTGATGCTATTGAAGGAGTCTGTCGGTGCATCGAGCTGCTGCTGCAGAAGAGACGAAGCTGTTCCACTGGCCTGGTCCTTCAGGAAGCTGTGATGAGGAGCAATCTCTTGTCCACTGGAGGTGACACAAGTAATCAGTTGTGTCTACACTGATGGTCAGCTATGCTATTAGCGTGCAATGGAGCTGCTCTGATAGTAGCTGATGAACTGTCACTCACAATCATCTGTCCGTGATATTGACTGCCATCCATAACCGTACAGCTCAGCACCATTTAACAAAGCAGATCAATATCATCCTTTCGTACATATGACATGGTGGCTTATGGATCCATACAAAGGCTTAATTATGCTGATGCTGTGGGTTAGGGAGTGATAGGCCAAACAACTTAGGCTTCTGTCTCCCCCGTTTAGAAACTTACTATAGATTGTTCCACTGTAATCCCTAAATGGAAGCACAGATGTTTTTGTTCCCATGGGATAACAAGCTAAGATAGGCCTGTACTTCTAATCATGCATTACACTTGTACGACTGCAGTGAGCATTGATGTGACCTGGCTATTGCTTTTCCTTGCCTCTGTGCACATTGATCTCTGGCCTTTCTCCTACAAAGTACATTAGGCAGCCACCTTAAATAGGCATTCCCTGTACTTATTGCCTTCAAACATAATGTTTCACCTGGCAGTCCGTGAACTGCTTTAGCCAATTTCAACCATTTACTGCGTCCGTAAACACGCAGTTAAAAGATGTATTCAAGACGCTCCATCATTAATGATTTAACAACCAGGCGTCTGTGACCTCTAAGAGAACACTAAAAGCTTCGCTTCTTTACTACTGTAATGTGTCTGTGTTTGGGCAACAAGAACTACAGCTTTAGCTCAATAATTAAATAGTCTTCGCACAAATGCTGCTGTATTAGGGGATAATGAAGCTGATAACATTATGTAAGGGTGACCGCTTATTTGCATGATACTCGATGGGTGGGCCGCAAACTAACATGGCACAAATCGCATGCTATTGATTACTTTCTTAACAAGAAAACCATCAGGCTTCACGCAGAGCTGGTTAACGTGTCCCAGCTAAAAAGATGACTAAGTTGGCCTTTTATTTCATGTTGGTTGTCAGCTGCATCAATATGTCGTATCATGTGGTTAAAGCCCAAATGTCACATAAAATTTAATTTTCCAGTCAGGTGACCTATTACACAATAATAAAATTGGTATCTTACGAGACTTCAAAGAAGATCCTATCCATTTAAAATGCAAAGTTGTTCATGCTTTTGATTCGTTCCTTGATGACTTTTTGGAATCTTCAACATGAGTTTTATACTTGGTCTCCGTGCATCCAATGAATGTTCTCTTTAAGTAAAAGAAACTGCTTCTAAACAAACTGCACATCCATAATGACAATATGTCTTCTTTTTCATTTAACCACAAACACAGTCGAGGATAAATGGGTCAAATCGGATGAAGCGTGTTTTACATGTACGAAGGTATTGATGGCAGATCATAGAAGGTTAAACGTTAAATATGACAGACACACAAAACCAGAGATTTGGCTTCGAGCGCTTTTTAACCTGGGTATCATATAAACGGATGTCTTGTAACAAAAGGCAGAAAATCTACGTCAATAGTTTGATTGATTAGTGAGTATGGGGTGCGAACAGTCTCAACACGCTATCACTCTGTATGTTCTCTTTCCCATCCATATGAAAGCACGCATAGCCTTTGTGTGCCGTACCTTAAAATCAGTCCTAATGAAGAAAGCTTCATCAAAGTCAGACATGGCATAACAATACCTTAAAATATCAACTAATTTGCGTGATGTAAAACCAAGCACACACTACACCACATTAAAGAAAAAGTCTGACGTATTTGAAGTGAAACTGTCAAAGAGTGTTTTATGAAGTGAGATCGGTTGAGGGTGAGTTGAATGAAACTGTGCTTAAATGTCATCACCAAAAAAGAGTTGGTGACTTTGCTAATACTGTAGAGGTGCGAGAACACAAAAATGTTCATTTTAAGGTTTTTTGTTGAATCTAATAAAACAACACGTTCCATTCATAACTAGAGTTCAACTTTTCAGACATTTCAAAAATGCACGGGTTAAATATAGAAGCTTACAACGTTCAACTTTTTACTGTTACCATATTGAGGAGGAGAAAAATCAATGGCTTGAGAAGCTCCGCTCCCACTTCCCCGCATTAGTCTCGCGGCAATATCTCAGATCTAACACACGCTCTATTGTGGTGTGCAGTGGTTCATAAAAGGCCTCTCATGGAATTCCCATCCCTGTCTTTCTGCCTCAGCCCTGCAGTCATCGCCATCTCCGAACACGCGTCTAGTACTCTGCTGCATCAATATGCCGTGTCTTGGAGACATTCAGAAAGGAGGACTAATCATTCATCCCGCTTATCTGCCTTACTCCCAACAAAGTAGACAATCACAGGTGTCAAAGGCCCAAGGTAAAAGTGCTTCATCCTTACAGTAACAGGAACGTAAATTGATGGCCAAGGGTTAAAGATCGTGCAGCATTCCCTTTGTCGTAAAGCTGAACGGCTGAGGAATTAACAAACTGACTTTCGAAAGATATCACTTTCTCAATTTGATTTGCACATATTGTGTGCGCTTTGTAAAGACGCACACTTTAGCAGAGATCTACAGGGGGGAGTGCCAAGTTTGTGATGTTATCAAGAAAGGACGGTTAAACGTAGAATTCCGGACTGTAGATCATGACTTTAATTTGAAAGCCGAGAAATACAAAAGGTGGAACGCTCTGCAAGCCCGAAAAGGCGAAGATCAACTATTTATCCTCCTGTGGAGTATTTTTTCTGTGCAACTATCGTGACATGAACTGAAGCAATTATTTCGTTACTGTTTTCCTTTCTCGCGCCAACAATATTGGCGTCAGCACAAGAGGATGTACATGATCTCAAATGACCAGCATATTTTTTAAGACAATTTTGGACCAAATTATGCAAGAAACACAAATTCGAAAAAAAAGAGACGATAACCTTCCTAAACACTCCTGAACTGACACAATCGAAGTTTTCACAAATAACACAAATCTGACATTTTTTTTTACAACTTTGATATCAAGGGGTTTCAAAAGGTTACAGCAAAAAATAAACTTGCCTCCGGTGAGAATTGAACACACAGCTCACCGTCAGGGGCTAAGAAGTCTGAACTGAATCTGTTCATGTACCACTTCACTTTTGGACTTGGATCATTTCTAGGACAGGACTTTGTAAGGGTCTGAAAGTCTCAGACTGACAAGCAATGACAGATCAGCACAACTGGACAAGCATTAGACTTCTAAACCAGTGATGGCAAGTTCAATTCCCATTAGAGGCAACTTAACTTCATTTTTTGCTGTAACTTTTTGAAACCCTTTGATATCAACATTGCACAAATGTTTCATATTTTGTTTTATTTGCGAAAACCTGAAATCTGCTTATTACAAACGGCTAAGTTCTCCATTTCTTTCGTCAGCGGGTGCGGGTGGGGGTCATTCACCAAGAGCGGTTCACTTTTCCATTTCAGATTTCTGGAAGGGAAGGGGCACGATTCGACTAAAGCCTGAGTATTTCATCGTGAGAAGTATATTTTACCAACTTTTCCATTTCTGTTTGGTGGGGTGGGGGCGCATCCAACCAACGTTTAAGTCCTCCATGTTTACTTCTCTAACTTTTCTTCATATCCACGAGGGGGGGGGAAACAAACCACCAAATGATCTGTGTTTTCAAAATACCATTTTGTTAAAACGTTTTCATTATCCATTTCAACATATTTCAAATTTTTTGAATGCAATATACACTGGGTCCCGCTTACAACGAGCAAATAGATGCAAATAAAACTGCTCGCTGTAGGAGGGTGTTCGCAGTAACCGAACTTTTTAACATTGCTGTCAATGATTTTGATGCAAAGAAATCTACTCGTTGTAGGTGGGTGCTCGTTGTAACCGAACTCGTTGTAAGCGGGACCCAGTGTAGTATTGTTTATCTGCCTAGAACCCTTCTGTATAGTTAAATATTCATGCCAGTGTTATATCCGGATTCCAGAGTCTATTCAGAATTAAATTTAATAAATCTGTATGAAAAGAAAGAAACTAGTTGTTGTTCAATTTCAAAAGTTTTATTTCCTCAGCACACAATCCTAAGTACCAGCAAGGAGTCTCTATGTGAAAAGAGAAATAACTGTCGTAGGGTCATGTTACCACAACTAGAGTACAGTCATCTGGCTGTTATTATGCACACAGTTCACATGCTAGCATGTAGCAGGCAGAAAGCTGCAAGTAGTTGCACAGTAAACATGTTTGCAGAAGCATGTTTGCAGTAAAGTGGATAAATTAAATGTTCTCTCAAATATTGTGTGGATTATTATTTAATGGATTACCACATGAATGGATTACTATGAAGAAGAATAGTATCTGATGTGTATGTGGAAAAGAGGATATTAAAACATATTTAATGTAAGTAGCATTATCATGTTTAGTATTGATGTTTATTTATTAATTATTCATTTTTCACACCTATTGTTTCATTTTCACACCTAAACAATAGGCGTTTTTCACACCTATTGTTCTGTTTTCACACCTAAACAATAGATATATTTCACACCTATTGTTCTATTTTCACACCTATTGTTTTGTTTTCACACCTAAACAATAGGCATTTTTCACACCTATTGTTCTATTTTCACACCTATTGTTCTGTTTTTATATTTATTATTAGGTGGTTTAAGTTTACACTTAAACCACCTTATGCAATAGCGACTGGCAACTTCGAATCGGCAATTTGGGACACT
>JBCAUG010443224.1:0-15810 GCA_038406175.1 Haplosyllis leylae
GGTTTACTCAGTTCCAGTCCTGGGGGGGTACTCAGGCCAAGTACCCCCCCGAATTTTTTTTTTTAAATTTTTTTTGGGCGGCGGGCAGTATTCCTCTTGCGTTCATGCAGGAGGACTTTCTTGTGTTTTGGGTGAGTGGGTTTCTCAGCCTAAATTTGTATCAAGTCAAATCTGCTGTTATCTCATTTGGTTGAGAGGATAGGTGGGTTATTCCTGAGGAAATTTGTTTGGTTTGAATTCATGTCAAGCCAAATCTGGTGTTTTTCAGGGGATTGGGTACATCACTAACTAAGTAGATGGCCACCAGATGTATACCTAGACAGACAGCTCAATAGCTAAATATATATTACTAGATAGCCAACTGGATAGAAATAAGACTTTAGTCAACCAAATGGGTAGCTAATTCTAGACAGAGAGAGAGAGAGAGAAGTAGACAAACAGGTATTTGTTTAGATAGATAAATTAAGATAAAGTGTGTGAGTTGCTCAGAATCCCCTGAAACAGATTTTGGTTTAAAAGTTTTTAAAATCTGATGGAAAAGATATCTTGGAGAAAAACTTACTCATTTGTTCCAAATCTCCTGAAACATAATTTTAAAAATTTGATGGGGAAAAGATTTGGACAAACAATTTTTGAACAAATTTTTTGGGACAAAATGGTTATTTGCTCAGAATCTCTGGAAATATGTTTTGGTTTAAATTTTTTTTGGAAATTTATGGGAAAAAATTGGACAAAAAAAAATTGAGGTCTGAACTTATGTCAGGCTAAATCAGGTGTTATCTCTCTTTTTTTTTTGGGGGGGGGGGGAGTCTTGGGTTAAAAAATGAAAGTTGCTCAGAATGGCCTGAAACTCATTTTGGTTTTGGAATTTTTGACATATGATGAAATTTCTGAAATTCTGTGTGTGACTAACAAGCAAGTAAGCAAGGCAACAACCGTACTAACGCACAGTGACTGAGTAAGTCGCTCCGTTCGTTGAGGCGGCGCGACTAAAATTACTCTCCATATGCGGCATCGTCTCGTAATCTATTTACATCTCCCATGGCATTTTAGATCTAATTACATTCATGCAAACATCGTCTGAGTCAACTGCAAATATGAAAAAAAATTGTACATGAGACTTTCGACTTTTCATTTATTTTGACCCCGAGAAAAGTTAATTGATAAACATTTATTATTGGATTGATCCCAATTTACTGAAGTGGAGAATTACCCTTCTTGAAAGATGTCGTGTGGATTAGCTTTCGAGCTGTTTGCTGTGGGTTGACCAAACTAGTAATCCAGTATCCGCCTATGCACACCCCCTGTTGGTAAAACAATGCCTGCGATGGTCCATGTTAAACTTTTTCTGACGTTCGTTTAATAAATCAGTGGACAGTAAGTCATTAAGCACTACACTCGTCTGTCTGCTATAGTTTGTATTTGTATCTGTCAGTCAATTGTATTGCAAGCAGGATCTAAAATCCAAATCATGTTTCTTGTCTCTTACAAATAAAGTGTGATCTGATCAGATCCTAACAAATCGGTTTTAGATTTTAATGGGGCGGCATGGATTGGTGACTGAGGGAAGAAAATGTTGCGTTAGGTAACCTGGATCAAGAATAGGGACAACCAGCCAATGAGATTTTTTTTCTTGTTTCAGAACTTAGGGCAAACTTAAGATAACCTTCAGGTATACTTAAGGAAATTTTAGTTTGAGCTAATTTATCAAATTTATTCATGGTGACGTCATCAATTTACACATGATTTTATCTTTAGTCTTTGAGATATGCCATTAAAGATCATTTTCGAGGTATAAATGGAAACAAGTTTGAAAACTTGCAACCGGACAAAAAACTGATTGGCTTTTTTAGCACTCAGACAACTCTCACCGTGCGAGTTCCGCCTAATTTTCATTGGTATCTATTCCACATACGAATGGTTAATATAAAGGTGAATTGAGATCAGGAAAGTTCCTTTGCCTGAAGAAAATCTTAAATTAGTGTTAATGTGGCTTTGTAACGAAGCTATTTTCCTCACTCTGGTTTATGCAACCTCCTCACAAATAGTATGATATTTGCACCTTAAATACTGAGAATAAAGTACGAAACTTTTGTCGCCAGAAGCTTTGGTGTAAAGAACTTCGCAAATTACTCGAACTACGCTTTTTCTTCAATTCTCCTGAAAAGATCTATTTGTGAAATAAACAACTCGTGGGCTGATAAGATTCCTGGTCCACGTGAGGGACGGAGCACGTTGGCTTGAACAGATACATCTGACAGGTCTACACCGTAACTATATGGATTCCTGTTCACAGATTTATTATTGTCATTTCCTTCCTTTCAATTATATATCATTTCTTCTTCCTCATACACGTGTTTCTGAGGTATCAGAAAAGTTCTAAAGTTCATCAGCGACTAATTAGTTTATTTCAATTTTACTGTATTGTGACAAACAAAACGATGTCAAGTAAATCTCGCTTAGATGCCAAGGATAAACCCATAATAATTGAGAAGAAATAATAAATACTAATTAAAATCAAAGACTTAATGTATATTACTTCGAACTGAGCGATTTGCTTTGACGTCTCAAAGCGATAATTACATACAATTTGTTTCATAATCCATTAAAATATTCTACCAGCCTCCCTTCATACTTAAATGCATTTTGTAGGGGAAATCGATTAGTTTAACATTATCTGTAAAACCCCGAGTCAAATAGAGCAAGAAATATCCTAAATGCAATTAAATTAAACGCCCACAGAGTCTACACCCTGAAAGAACATCACCAATTTCTGACTAAAACGGAGAATTACTAAATTCTGACAAAATCTTTACAATGGAAGTCTATGGGGATTTCAGATTTTGAATGGTGCATCCTCCACTGGTGAACTTACAAAAGTTATTCTGGCTATGAAAATTGTATATTAGTGTTGTGATCCCAGTGACATGGCCA
Organism: Haplosyllis leylae; assembly: GCA_038406175.1. Classification (NCBI taxonomy): domain Eukaryota; kingdom Metazoa; phylum Annelida; class Polychaeta; order Phyllodocida; family Syllidae; genus Haplosyllis; species Haplosyllis leylae. The sequence goes on from JBCAUG010443224.1 coordinate 2,935, forward strand.
TTTTTCAAGTTTTCAATCTTGAAGTAGGTTAAAAATGACAAAAACAAGCACATGCTCAGAAAGTTCTGAATAATGTCTGATCAGGAATTCTGACAACTTAAACTTTCTTCATTAATTTCTGACAAGGTGTCAGAAATCACTGACTTCAATGGGCTTTGCAAGAGTAACATCAGGAGAGTCATAAATTACTGATTGATAAAACCTATTTGAACTGGTTTGAACCAGTTTGTGCAGTTGTGAGAAATGACTGATCAATAAAAAAGGGGTGGTTGAACAAAATTTAAAATTTTCTTTGATTCCCTGCTCAATTACATTTTTATATTATTTGGTTAAAAAAATCCCACAACACTAACCTTTCAAACTCTATAATAATTTTCAAAGTGGATGCTGAGATGTCTGAGATATAAGGGAAAAATCCCAGAAAAATTCCATCCATTAACTTTAATAGGTCAGAAATTGGTGATGTTCCTCCAGGGTGTTCTTGTCAAATTAAATGAAAAGGTTTGCTTCAATATGTGAACCAAAGGCTTTTTATTTTCAATTAATACATGATGCTGTTTTTACTGTTAATTGTAAGGCATAAACATTGTAATCTATTATATTACATGTCATTTTCATGCAACTAACAAACAAATCTAAAATATCAAAAACATATTTGAAGAGAACTAACGTGGCGTGCACGTGCAGCATATTATCATCGCAACAAGTAGGGCAAACTTAGTTCAATGTCATTCATTTCTTTCTGACGCAAGGAAACTCGCTCAATAGAAATCATCGCATCTGCTAAGTAAAATTGACAGCTTCCCTACTGTTCTAACTAGATTTGTCAAATCACTTAGACCTACATCTAATATTTATTACTAATAGGCAAAGGAAGTTCACGGAGTTGAATACACTATTCGTGACACATCCCTGGGCTATCAGAAGGTTTTGCACGTGACATCATTTTCAAAAGTCAGGCAGAGTTCGGGCCTCAATGCATCGTCTTCCCGAGATCGCGCCAAAAGAACATACATACAAAAGTATATTATCTTATTACATAGTAATCAGCATGAAGAAGCCAAGTGTGATGTTGATGTACCTAACCCAAAACCAGAATCAGTAGACCACATCAATCCCAACATTTTTAAGGTAAAAACGAAGAAATGGAAATGAAAAACATCATTCCCTGCAAAAACAGAAAAGGTGTCATTTTTTGCACATCGACTTCAGGGTTGAAATCAGAATGACCAAGGATATTTGCGGTTGACATACAACTTTATTCTGATTGATTGTCTATCGAATGGAATTCAATTAGACTTGCGTGGTTATGCTCATAAAAACAGTGATTTGTGGGGAGGAAAATTCCTCCTCGGGAGATGATGCTAACACTTGAAGGAACTACGGTTCCTTCAAACCGTGAAATAGCAATTAACATGAAGAAGCCAAGTATGATGTTACATTATTTTCATTTTAATGGAAGCAAATTTCTCACACAGAAATGTTTGTTGGAATGCACAAGGCCATTTGTGTGTATTCAGATCAGAGATGACCAAAATTTCCATTGAAATTAACGGTAATTATGCTCTACCAACTAAGCTGGGCAGGAATATGTTGGGCAGGAGATTTCTGAAGTGAGCTTTTGTTTGTTTCATGTACCACTTCACATGTTGGACTTTGTTCATTTCTAGAATCAATAGAGCATGACTTTATAAAGGCCATGAAGATTCAGGCTGGCAACTGAATGTTGACTTAGCTCAGTTGGTATAGCATTGGTCTCATGATCCGGAGGTTTTAAAATCCCACTGGGGGAAATTCTTGATGATTTTTTTTTGCTTTTCCCTGTGTAAGATCTGTCAGATAATCTGACAGAAATGCCTATCGTGAAAAACTCAACTGTGCTGTTCGCCTTTTGTATTCTTGAGAATAGCAGGCGTTTTGCTTTATAGTGTCAGAAAAAGCCCATACGCTGTTTACACAATTTAGGGAACTTTCATGTGCAGATTCTATTGATACAAGTTTTCAATGTGCAATGACGTTTCTGTGAAGGTACAATCAAAATGGACCAGAACTTTCACAAGATAACTTTTATTTCTTCTGAGTAAAATTGTAGAATAATTTAAAAAAGATAAAGTAATCCACCGAAAAACTCATTGTCGAAAGAGGGACATGGTATAAATTTCGTTTTTTAATGTCCCAAGCCCAAACAGAGTATCTGCAGTACACGAAATCATTTCTTGTTTCGCCTAGAAATTTCAGACAGAATTTCTCAAATTTAAAAAAGCTTTCCCCTGGTTTAATTGAAATTACGGGGAAAGTTGCAAAGTTTTACCATGGAACAGAAAAACAACTTCATCAATCTGAGAGGCTCCAATTAAAAACCCCTCATTGTCGCTCAAGCTTACATCACAATAAACTCTCCACCACAACTTCCATTCCGCACTGGAAGCAATTGCCTCAGATCTATCAATTACGTCCCCCGGATTTCTCCATTCTGTAACAAAGGACCCGCAATATCTCGTGGAGGGGGCTTAGCTTCTTTTTCTGCAGCAGAAATCCATTGAATTCCTGCGGATGTTGTTGTGTTACACTAGAAAGGTTTGTTGTTAATCTGTATGTGGCACATGTATCCGACTCAACAGGCCCCGGTGTTGTTTCTATGTTGGTCTCGTCTCCCCGACTCAAAAAACTTCAAACTAATCCGTCTCAAATCTCCTTCACGTCTTCCTAAAACCATGTTAGGTGAATGTCCTCTTCTGTTCTAGTTTTTAGTAAATGAAAATCTGCCAAAATCTTCTAAAATATGGTAGATTGAATTTACTATTGATTGGAAAATTGTTTCCAGATACTTCAATTGATACTTAAGAAAACTTCAAAATACTGAAAGCTCGATCAAAAGACAGATTATGACATTTCTGCCTAATTCTAGCACATATTTATTTGCAAAAAGTCTTGAATATTCTTTAGCCAGACTGTGTAAAAAGTCTCTGATTACGAAGCAATAACGGACCAGAGCAGTGATCAATTAAAAAGTGAAAGAATTGGGAAAACTATTTCCTATTTTTGATTTGTTTTTGATAACTGTGTCTGAATTCAGTGGAGAATACAACATCATGAAGGTCTTTTAATGACAACTGTTCGTTGTATTTACTTTGAAATATTCTCATTTTTGGTCTTTCGACTTAATGTAAAGATATCTTTAAAACAATATGAATGAGTTTTCCTAGTTTCCAGTTTGTACTTAGTCACCATCCAAGCTTGTATACACAGTGTAGGAATTGGTATTTTGAAACAAATTGGTAGGAATTGATATTTTGCATTTAATATTCATCTAAAAGTACTTCGTCTAATTTACAGAAGGGCGTGTAGCATGCAAATGTCGCACAGCACATTCAGAAATTAGAGTTTAAAACTGAAATTAGCAAATTAGTCTTATGTGTAATGAACACGGAAAAACTCGAATGGAAAGTGATGTTGGATTCTACTGGAAGCCGTTGGTAACCTAACAATACAGTTATTGTGTTGTAGTTTAATAGTCTCTTTGCTACAGTAAAATTTGGGACATTTAATACATTTAAACCTTAAAAACTGAAACCATAAGTGTTTCCTTAAGGCTGAAGAACTGAAACGCTTGGTGACTGTTTATAGGAGAAATCCAAGAGAGCCAATGCCCATTTGGAGACTGACCCATTGTAAAGATCCAAAGTTGTTTTGTTATTTTCAGCACTCCTAAATATGCTTTGAACTTTGAACAAATTTGCAGAAAGGGATAACTTCTTAATTGATCTCAATGTCCATGATTCAGACTTCATTGCACGTTAATTATTAAGCCTCATTTCCTGTCATGAAATATGGAACCTTTCAAATGAAGCTTGGACTCTATAGAGCTATAGAGCCACAAGAACTGTCTAGCTACAAGAAAAGGTAACAGAAAAATCATCTTTGCCTTGAGGAGGCAAGGAAGTAAAATAGAAAGAAATAAATTGGTGCACCAAATTGCAGACGTGTATAAATTGCCCAACATTCCTTGATATAAATCTAGAGGAAATGGTGCTCATTACTGGAGGACCAAGAAAACGACCCAGCAAGGCTACCGGCTGGTCAGACACTGGTAGATAACTCTGCTGAGGTTAGATGGATAATTGTGTAGAGGTCCTACCAATCAGGCTTCACCGAGGTTCCAAGGATAATTGAAAGGTTTAGGAAGGATTTCATTGTCGTGGTCATCACTTACATCAGCAGAACTACACATCGGGTCAGTGTCTCCTTTAACCCTGAGTTATTTACTACATAAGTATTTGCATTGTAAGTTACGAAATTACAAGGAAAGCAGTGGGTGATGTAATGGCTGGACTCGGAGAAAGGATGATTGTGAGGGATAGTATTGTCCCATACATCAGCAAGGTTTGGGGGAATTTATGCTATATTACTGTACAACATTTTGTTAGGAATGGTGAATCACGAAATTGCGAGAGTCTGAGATGTAATGCTGGGACTTGTTTGCATCGTTTTTTGGTTTTGGAAAAAATATTTTTTCAAAATCGTGAAAAAAACCTGGAAAAAATCAAAGAAAAATCAATTTTGGAAAAAATTGTATTTTAAGTCTATGAGAAAAAGATTTCACTTGTTCTAAGTGCCACGGAAAAATTCAAGTAGGCCAAGTGATTTTTTAGGAAAAAAGAAAAATTCAAAAAACACTACAAACAAGTCCTAGCTATGATTATGTAACAAGTAACAATATGTCAAATATGCCAAATATGTCACCATTACAGTTCATCACAAAATATCCACTGGTGGCATACTTGCATGTAAAGTAAACACAAAGCATCACCCAAAACAAATACAAAGTTGATTCTTACTAATCAGCAATAATTAGATGGAACAGATCATGGTTTGCATTCTCAATTCAAGAACCGCAACACCATGCCACCTTTTCTTATTTAATTTCTTGTTCACAATTGCAAAGATCTAAAAAACAACAATTGGTCAAGATTTTTTTTAAACCTTAATCAAGATTAATCTGATGATTTTTACAACAGAAAGAAAGAAAGAGATAGCAATGTCTGAGAGTGATGTCCCCTTGATTTGAATTCACCCTGTGCAAGTTAGTATTCAAAATTCAAACCACACAATCTCCGAAACATTACAAATTGAGAAACAACAAAAATAGAAAACCCTAATGCAGTAGTCATCTGACTAGACTTAGTCAATCGCGACAGCTCCTAACAAAAGGAAATTTCCCCTGTGTATGAGTAGTTAACAACAGACTGCTTACACATTGCACATCAAGACGGATTGTATTATTTCCCCCGGGGTCTTACACTTGTTTTACTGAGTACGAAAAGCCCTTTTGTGCGGCAGCCTCGGAACCCTGACACGACAAAGGGAGGAAAGCGACTCTGCAGTCGTGCCTTTGATCTTACAATTGATGGATTAACTACAGTGTTATTTTCATAGGATCCCTTATGTAATGGTTTTCCCCTTGAATGAAGACGTCTTTTTTGATGTTTCAGACATAGATTGGATATTTTAAGAAGATAACTTTATGTTGATGTCCAAACTTGCATCAGAAAAGTGGATAAGGACACATCGAACATAATTTCAATGTTCGAATTTCTTAAAATTTTTAATTAATAGGGACACAAAACATCGAATTTGAAATACATTTCTGAACAATTTAAGACAATGAATGTTTTCAGAATTAGAGTATAAAGTCCATCACTTCAGATTATTGACAAGGACCGAATTTCTTAGAATTTTCTCTGAATTTAGATATAAAACCTTCAATGTGAACTTGATCTACATTCTTTTTACACAGACAAAAACAATTAGTTCTTTAGAATGAGAGAACAATGTCTATCACTTCAGATTATCCACAGGGAAAGTAAATCCATTACAGAACCTTTCTTATGTCAGTAACTATAAGTCGAACTGCAAGGCGGAAGAATTGCGCAATGTTCTTCTTCAGGTGTAGTTTCTTTAAGCTCTGTTCACACTGAACGACAGGAAAACATGAATGGAAACGTTTCTCAGATCTTTGACTCAAATATAAGTGAAAATACAAGGAAAATGTAGTAAATGTTTTGTTTTCGGTTTTAGTAATCGTACAAGCGGAATATTTATAGTGTGGATTAAGATCTCAGGTAAGACATAAAAGACAATCGTGAAAGAAATGATAGGTTTATTGCATTAGCATTACAGATGGTTGATATTGAAGGTAATGTAATCTACAATCTATTATTAATCAGTATTGTAATTTCATAAATGACTCATTGAATAATGGATATATTTGTTTTCATTCTGTAGATTACTTCTGTATTCGCATGACAATCAAATGCTACAATCAAACTCAGAAACAATTGAGTGAGAGGAAAAAAATATTTCTGAACTAATGGGGAACATTCATAATGGTTCCTTGAAACGCAAAATCAAAATCAAATTGATACCAGATTACGGAACGGCTATTGAAAAGTAATATTGCTTTCCATTTCCGCTTACAAAATACACTGTAGCGCAGCTTGAAAGAAATCCCGTAGTAACCAGATTGTTTCTATGACGACTGAACAATGTAAACAAAGAGAACAATTACAGCGGAAGGAAATTACAACAATCTCATCACAGTAAAATTATATTTGTTGTAATTGTGTTTCAAAGAAAATAAAAAGAGAAGAACAATGAATTCCATTTCAATCTGAAAGCTTTTTTACCTCCGAATAAAGTAACGTAACCAAGTTTAAAACATTCAATTGTCATTTAACCGAATAATGCTGTGGAAACCAATGAAAGCAAATGCTTCTGGGGATATAATTCACGTTCTCATTGTTTCCGTAAATATAATACGGAACTTGAAACTCATTTGTAGTTTCCATGAAAAAAATGTCAGTTAGGTTGATCTGGAGTGACAAGAGATTTGCTTTGACTTTTGTGTGGACCTTGTCTGCCATTTTAATTTCCCTCCTGGACAAAGGAGCTTTTCGTTGACCATTACACTTGTCACTTGGAGTCCCCTCTGAGTTACTATTGGTTTGGGCTTGTTCACACTTTGCGATTTTTTCTGATTGCGACTACGATTCCTCTTGTCGCAACAAATGGGTTAATACAGGACTCAATGGAAGTGTTCACACTGTGCGACTGTGACAACATCACCAGCCCATTACAGTGTATAAGTAAAGATAAATCGCAATCGCAATCAGAAAAAAAAACGCACAGTGTGAACGAGCCTTTACAGGAACAGACGTTTGTCGCAGTTGTCCAAACGCACCGGACTGAAATAACCGTCTACAGTGTTCTCTGTCTCAGAACATCCGTAAAATGTCTGTTGACATAACATGTCCGGATGGGGTGAAACAGCTGTATTTATTCTGGCACAGTAAGTTTCCTGCATCCAAAATTACTTCACAACTGAGGAAACTTTGTTAAGTCTGTCTCATGTACAGAAAATCTAGTTACCAAAGCGACATATTGTTTGTATCAATAAATCTGACTAGTAAAAACCCGTATTTCAATGCAGTGATGAGCAAATTAACAAATACCAAATACAAGGAAACAGTGCGAATTTGTAATGTGTCTGAACAAACCATGTATCCAGATTTGCTTTGTTTTAATGTATTTTACTCTATTTCTCTATTTGTACTATGCTCCAGATACGTAATAAGAGTTGATGAATTTTGAATATAAATGCTATTGACTAACTATCATTTTCTTTCTCAGAAAAACATATTTGCCGTCAAGATCCAGGGCAAGGCCTTTCTACTACAAATAAAAAATGAAATATTGCAATGCAATGAAACACGAAAGATCTCATTGTGGTAGTTTTTGCATGTCTCTACTAAAGATGTACTAAACAAGCTCAGGTGCAGCAAAACAGCTCATCAGAAAAGTTCAGATTACCGTTTCAGACAGGCATGCTCCGAATATGATAGATGCTTCCTCCTTCATATGGGCAAAATAAGAAGTTCTCAAAGGCAATTTCATTGCCTTTGTTTCAGGCAGCAATTTCCTTCCAAGATGTTTCTTTAGATTTCTTTGAATGTCGTTTAGTTTCTTGCTTTTGTTAGCATGGAAATATTTTGAAGAAAGAAAAGTCATCTATTGAAGTCAGAACTTTGAAAGGGAGTAATTTCGTGTTGCATGTGATGCTGCTGTTTTCACAAAACAATTACAAAAAGGAGGAAAAACATAAAATGTCTTTCATGAATTTTCTTTGGAAAGTTTTCTACAGCCCCTTTCAATCTTCATTACTTGGGACCTCTGGTGATTAATCCTCCAGAGTTGACAGTTATTTGTCAGGGTCTAGTTCCTTCTACAACATTATTGAGACAGTTTTCATGGAAGGGGAAAGGATACTAAAAGCAGCCAACTGAGGTGATTGAACCTAATTTATTGATCACTAATTCCAAGTTTTAAATGAATTGAAAAACTGTGAAAAGAAAAATTGCCCTAGTTTCAATGTAATTTGATAAGTTAAATATTAATAAAAGTTCTAAAACTTGTTTGCATTTTCTTCTTTAGATGCTACTAAGCAACCAACTATCATAATACTTGTGATATCAAAGTAAAATATGAAATTTTATTGTCCCCATAGTTCAGATAAGCCAGCCTGGTGAAATCAGATAACGCCTGAAATATTAAATATGGATTATTTGTAACATTCCTTTTGGGACTCCTTAACTTATCAGTTTCTAACACAATCCATTTAAAAAGAGAATCATGTCTTGAATTCTGCCCTTGATCTCCCTAGATGACTTTTATGAATCTCAGACGTCTCTTTCAACTTAATGGAGATCCTACTTGCAGGGTCTTTTTACAGACAGCTCCACTGGACAACAACCATTTCCTGCATATAAATGAAGCCCCAGGAAGGGCTATACTACTAAGACTTTTATAAAAATCTCATTCCTTACAATGCTAGCCATGCTGTTGCCATTAGCATTTCCTGGCCGACAAAATTAAAGAGGCTTTACTACTTTGATCAATTGTACACATGCACCTATTATAATTCCTTTTGTCCACTACTTCTATGCTTTGTTAACTTTTTATTTCGATGGAGTCTTCGGACTTGAAAATAGATCTAAATGTTCTCATGTTGCGATGCAGATGTTTTAAGTGGGATCTTGATCTTAATATGTGAAGAATTTTGGTCACTTTTCGACACCGAAAATCCATTGTGATTGAATTACATATGCTTAACACAAATCTGTCAATATTTGAACATTTTAGGCACTCCTTTTTTCAAATTTGAAGTTATTTGATATCTATTCACAGGATTATTCGTGCTTTTCTATTTTGGTTTTGGATCTTGCTAAATTAGATGAATTATACTAATTCATCTTATTGCACATGGACAGTGGAATTGACTATCCATGGATAGGTAAAATGTTCATTTGCACTATTCATAGATCAGTTCACTATTTGTGGATAGTTACACTTTGATTTTGCACAATACATGGATAGTGTAAAATTAATTAGCACTTAACATGGATGATTTTATACTACCCACAGATAGTTGAATAAACTATGTGTGAATACATTACTATTCACAGATAGTAGATTCACTATCCACTATCCATTTATCTATTTCAACTAATTAGATGAATTCACCTAATTTCAAAACCAAAATCGAAAAAACACGATTGATTCAAAATTAGTGAAAGAATTCAACCAAAGATTATCAGAAGGGGAAATGAAAGGAATCGTAAATGACCGTTATGAACATTGAAAAAGAAGGCCGTCTACCATTATCTGTAAGTACAATCAATGCAATTGCAATGGAGCTCGTTCAGGCATGACAGCCCAATGCTGCCATGAGTCAACATATGCACTGAAAATTTGATTCCAAAAATAACATTGTGTCCATGGGCCGATTTCCTCAACTGCGTAATAGATCTGGCAAGTCTTAGTAGAAGCAGAGGTCAGTTTCCGACAAAGGAGAATAGTTGACACTTTATTAAAATGTAATCACCGATGAGAACGGGTTTGAGAAACATGGTTTCCGCCCGTCTTTATCGCATTTCCGTCTAAGTTTCTAAATCACCAAAATTGTACCCTGTGTAAGATTATTTCACACTCTCCTCCGGAAATTCTCTTTAATGTAAACACAACATCAATATCCATGCAGAGAAGGGCACTTTACTCCATTCTTGAATTAAGAAATACCGGAAAACTGAAAATGGGATCCTGATCTCCTGATAAGTATTAATACCTCAAACACTTTGCTGAGACATTACAGTAATGGACTGGTGAATTCTCAATTTGTTTATTGATAACATTATATCCAGATTCCAAAGCTAAATTGATCAAGATACATATCCAATCTATGCAGAGTCCCTCCGAGTGGTGAATGGAAGCGCGCAGCCGTGTGACCCCCATTGTCAGGAGGTTGCGGATTATGGATTGTCTGGACTAAATAAATGCCTACACACAGTAATGGGAATTTAGTCTGAAATGTGTCCCTTTTGACGGAGTTGAGTTGACACACAAAGATTGCTGTATTATTCTGTAGACACTACTGACAAAGGGAATTTCACACCATTCTTGGAAAGAATGCTGACAAAAGCATGGATTCTGTTTTAGTTTAATGGACGATGCCTCAAGGTGGCATCTGGACCATGCTTTCTCTCTTATGTCCCAGGGTAAAGAGAAACCACTGTAGCATTACTGGCTTTTCCTATTCATTACCAGCTTTCCTAGATAGCGCCTATGAAGGGTAAACAAATTGATCAGACCCAATGAAAGACACACCTTTCTTTGCATGACCTTATATGGCAACAATAGCTGGATTTTAGCATAAGGGGACGCCCATCACCCTGACTTACCCCTATTACCGCACACCCCAAAAAAGCTAGTAATGGTATGTTTTGTCGCATACCCACTAAGAATATGAATCTGATAATGTGATCTGATGTCAAGAGATCAAGATCAAAGAAAGGTTTCCCAATATATATGAAGGCTGAAATTTTGCAATTATATTTGGACAGGCAACCGAATCTGACATTGCATTCTTTTCAGTTTGTGGTTTTTCAACTGATTTGGAAATTATTAAAAAATAATATTATTGTTAAGTCATGCCCATTTTGTGCCATTGAACTGGTTTCCCAACCTTCCTTACAAATACAATAAGTCACCTGATGTTAAGGCTTTCTACCATAATTACTTTATCTAATGTGGTAAAAAAGAGGAAGGTTACTCTTACCAAACTGGCAACTTCCATGACCTTGTAGATGATGTTCAAAAGAAATCAGATTCACGTAGCAAGGTTCGACACAGAATTTACAAGGTTGCATGGAGTCAATACCATCAGACATAACAACCACAATGATCTCCGTGTAACGTACAACATTTATTGATGCCAATCGCATTAACACATTCATTCAACATTCATTTTAATCTGTGATCATTTGGAGATGTGTGGTGAGATCTGAACTTGACATCAACTCTGACATTTTTAGTGTGAAATGGTTTATTGAAAAAAGAAATCTAAGTAAATTTTTATCATTTGTCATATCAGTTCATTGTTTAAACATCGAGTGTCACATCGCTTACATTTGAGTGACGATCATTGGTTTAGCTTGTAGCTGGATGCTTGATAATGAACCACTGTACTCACTTTCTAAGCCATATTGATTATATGTCCCATTTACCAATAAAACAACAAAATGTAATCTTTTCAAAATACTGTTCAACCACATCATCTCTGAACAACAACCAATATTATTACATTCGTCTGATTTAATCTAATCTCCTAACGCATATCAGCAGGAAGTGATGAAATGATAAATATTTTATTTGGAGTCACACTGAAGGTAAAAGGAAAATCACTCTGATTCACCCAGTGTAAACCACCTGTTTCATATTCCCCATTGATCTACTTCCTATGTCCTGCTTTAAAACAAGAATGTCAATTCTGTCCTGTGAATAAATTTATTATCACCATAATGGAAATACAAACTGTGCTTAATTCTGTCCAAAGCAAAAAATATCTCACAGACAGCAGTAGGTTGTTGTTTCGAATAAATACTTTTTTTAAAAAAAAGTTTATTGCCAAGACAGATATTCACTGTATTTTTTAGTTCCAGACACTATTGTACCGGACTTAATTTTACCTGTTAGAAGAAGGAGTCGTCCATCATGACCGCATCGTGTTATGTGTCGTAGTGTCCTGCACAAGATGGATGTGGAGCAGCTTATAGAACTTAAGGTCAATTTATACCCTTTTTGGAGTAAACGACTGAATGCATACGCGATTACCATCTTATTTATTGAAGCCATCTCAAACTTTTGCAGATAATTTAGAATTACTTTAAACAAAATTCTATCATGCAGTTAAATTCGAAACCAGTGAAAATAGAATAGAGTACAATAAGAACGTTTGTTCTGACAGGAATAGTTATGTATCCATTATGGCGTTGATAATTATGTTTCTTATTCGCAAAACAATAGTAGCAATAGCTCATATAATTACTCACTCGATTTCCGTGTAAACGGATCTTAACATCGAGCCCTGGATCAGTTCCTGTTTAACTTGTTGCTATAACCGCTCCGGATTAACCGTACATATCCCGTATTGATTCCCCGCCACCCGAAGCTGCTCGTGACTGACTTACAGTGCGTGGAAACCCTGTGTATCTACTACTCGGTTTTAATCTCATTGATTGACCTAACAAGGATTAAACTGTCACATCCAGTGGTAAATTAACCCTAATTCGGCCAAATGTGGATGTCGTTTGAAGTGCGTCTTCTTATCTCGGTTGATTTCGGTTAATTTAGACATTCAAATTCAGCACAAAATCTCTGGCAATTAACATGCACCCAACGGTGGGTTTTTGCAGTTCAATTTCTAATGGAGTTCATTGAGGGCACGTGGCTGCGCTTTCTTGTCCTTTCAGTGTACTTTATGAA